>JAGFMF010012125.1:656390-697806 GCA_019455555.1 Galemys pyrenaicus | reverse complement strand
CTCCCGCTCTCTGTGGTGAATCCTCTCACCCCCCACACTTCTGGCCTGTACCCCAGTGCTTGTATGCATAAATAAATAAATCTTTAAAAAAAAAAAATACAATGATGACCTGAGCGTCTCCAAGTCCTAAAGCATCATGTCTAAGGGGAAATGCTAGGGTCAACTTTTAGACAATGAGAAAAATAAAATGCTACTACTCACAGATTTATAAAAAAATCAAGAACCAAGCCGTTAGGCAAAATCATGCATAACTACTATATATCATCATAGATCATTTGCAATATACCACATCCTATTAATCATTCTTCAGTCTTATAATGGTGTCACTTTAAAAAAATGGAAGATCACTGTGCTATGCAGAATGCCCCCCCTAAAAAAATGTCCATATCCAAATTTCTGGAACTTGTGTATTTGTGACCTCATAAAACAAACAGAACTTAGAAGATGTGATTAAGGTTAAAGAATTTGAGATAGATAAGATCCTACACTGTCGGGATGACATCCCATGTAATCATATGAGTCCTTAAAACAGACCCTTTCTCAGTTACAGTCAGATGGAAATATGAAGCAGGATCAGAGATGAAATTGGTCTTGAAAACTGAAGATGGGGATGATAAGCCAAGAGATGCAGATAGCTTCTAGAAGCTGGAAAGGGCAAGGGAATGAATTCTTCCCCAGAGCCTCAGAAAGGAAACCAGTCCTCCCTCAATTTTAATCCAATGAGACCCATGTTGAACTTGTGACCTACAGTCAGTCAATAAATTCAACTTTAAGTCACTACACTTGCGGTAAGTGATTATAGTAGCAAGAGAAACGGACACACTTACTTTTAAAATTCCTTGGGAATAATTAGATGTTGAGATACTTCCTATCTTTAGATATTCAGAAAAACTATCTTCTAACTACATATCATGTAATTGTGGGAGAGCTAGCTTGTGGTGACAGAACAAAGGTCGGTAGTTGTCTGGGGTGGGGAGAGGGACAAGAGAGTTACAAGGAGACGTGAGGAAAACTAGGAGTACTGATTATGTTCATTACTTTGATTGTAGTGAAGGTTTTACAGGTATATATGTCATAACTTAATGAATCATACTTCAAGTATGTATGATTTATGATAATATCAACTATACCTCAATAAACTTTTCTAAAAAGAATTAGAAAGAATAACATATCTTTTTTTTTTTAAAGATTTATTTATTTATGCATACAAGCACTGGGGTACAGGCCAGAGGCGTGGGGGTGGTGAGAGAATCCACCAGACAGAGCAGGACACAGAACAGGCAGATTGACAGAAACACACTGCTGAGGGGAGCAGTGGGCGAGGCAGGAGAGGTCTGCTACGCCATGTGGGTCACCTTCCTGGCCAGCGGCAGGGATCGAACTCGTGCTGCAGTGGCTGCAGTTTGCTTCATAGTGCGTTGCTTAACCCACTGCGCCACCAGGGCGGGCCCAGAATAACATATCTTAATATTGATATGAAAATATATCTGCACCTCCCTGGTAGAGCAAAGGGTTGAGTGCCGCACTGTGGAACTTCCACAGCCACCGCAGTACGAGTTTGATCCCTGGCCAGGGAGGGAATCCACATGGTGCAGTAGACCTCTCATGCTTTGCCCACTGCTCCCCTCAGCAGTGTATTTAAGTCAATCTGCCTGTTCTGCTCCCCACTCTGTCTCTGGTGAATCCTCTCACCCCCAGTACTTCTGCCTATACCCCAGCTCTTGTATGCATAAATAAATATATCTAAAAAAAGAATGGGCCTCCCTAGTGGCCCAGCGGGTTAAGCAACGCACTATGAAGCAAACTGCAGCCACTGCAGCACGAGTTCGATCCCTGCTGCCGGCCAGGGAGGGGACCCACATGGCGCAGCAGACCTCTCCTGCCTTGCCCGCTGCTGCCCTTGGCAGTGTGTTTCAGTCTGCCTGTTCTGCTCCCTACTCTGTCTGGTGAATCCTCTCACCTCCTGCGACTCTTGCCTGTACCCCAGCTCTTGTGTGCTAAATAAATCTTTAAAAAAAAAATATCCATGAGACAGATTAAGTGGGGAAAAAAAGCTATGGAATGACATATAGATCCATTTATGCAAACTGCTTATAGGTTTGGTTTTTTTTTGTTTCTTTTTTTGCATAGAAGAATTGGGGTACAGGCTGGAGGTGGGAGGAAGGTGTATGCAGATTCACCAGAGATGAAGAGTAGGGAGCAGAACAGGCACATCAACTGAAATACACTGCTAAAGGGAGACTGTGCCATGTGGGTTAGCTCCCTGGCTGGGGATTGAACTCAGGCCCTAGCAGTGATAGCACTGAAACTTAACACCTATGCCACCAGGGAGGCCTAAACCTGCAGAATTATATATTAACAGTTAACTGTTTGAAACTGGAGAAGCAATAAGGAGAGAGTTTTTCATTTTACATTTCCTTATATTGGTTGTACTTGGTATATATACATGTATATTGCTTCCAAAATTTAAAAATACAAGTTAAAAAAAATAATTGGTAGGTTTAATATGAACTTGAAGTATGAAATAGCCGAATCTATTTTATATTAAAAAAAGGTGAAGTTTTGCATTTAGAAAAAAAGTAGCTCCTGCCTCATATTCAGCTGGGTTTATCAGATGCAGACCTGTGTGTGCACCTCTTCCCAATGCAGAAACACAACTTCCAGAAGCTATCCTCGTTGGTGATAGCATTTGTCTACAAGTCAGGTATCCTAAGACACAAAATTGTCAAGAGCTTTTAAAGACCTCCAATTTTTCAATGAATATAAGGAATATTCAAGGACAGTGAAAACCTGACAAGGTTTCTTGAGTATTCAGTACCTTGGATAATTCTCTGCTGCTGTTGTCGAATTTCATCAAAACCCAAGCCTCTGGTCTCCTCTGGCTCCTCAAAGAGCCAAGGGTTGGGTACTGCTCGCTTAGCCCCTCCAGTCATCAGGCTGGACCTAAAAACAAGATTGAATGTGTTACATAACTCAAAAATACAGCGCTGCTGCAAATTACTCCCATGAGTGCAGAAGTGGCCAGCCTTGCATGCATTCAATCTGACCACAATTTATTGCATCTTTAGTGCATGCCAGCAACTCAGTTCAGTGCTGGAAGAGATACGAGGATGGATCAGGCACAGCCTGCTCCCCCAGAGAGTTACAGGCTGTTTACGGGACTGTGGTAGCACATCACGCTGTTAGTAATCCTCCAGGATACATTTGCGTCAAAAATCACAAACAATGGGTTTAAATTTCAAAAACACAAGGCCAAATGAAAGCAGCCTTTTTATTAGGATAAAGTTTGTCTCACAGACTCTGTGACACCAAAGTACAAATATTATTTCCCAAGAAGATACACTGACGTAACTACAGATTAGAGCATTAAAAAATGACCATAATTTTTTTATATATAAACACACACACATATATATATACACATATATAAGTTTTTACTAAAGGGTATTTGGTTACACAGATAGACACACATGTAGTTTCAAATCCAGTTTTATAAATATAATGCAGCATCCTAACATAGAAAATTCTGAATTCTCAATCTTAACCTTTACTGCCTAGCAGTCCACGTGGCTCTTCTGCATCAGACATATCACAGGCCAAGAAAAACCACATTTTGGGCCTCAGGCCCCCTATCTGTAGGATTTTTCATCTGAGTGTGTCCTCTCTTGTCCCCACTTACCCCATTTGTCCGAATTGCAAGGACCATCCTGCTCATGAAACCATCTCTGACCACTTCAACCCTGATACAAAGTTACCCACTTCAAATAAAAGTCCATAGGATTCAAGAAAATGACAATAACAAAGGTGATACTCGTACTAGTAGTCACAGCACCAATAACAGTTTATGTGTATTTAGGGACACATGCCAGGTATGACATGTGTGTGATGTGTGTGTTCCAGGCCATCTACACATTTACTAACATCTCCATTACTTGTAACTTCTCTAGGCCTTTCCACATCTCTCATATTGTCAAGAAACAACCACTAGCCTACCGCTTAACCTTTCGCATGGGGAAGCCTTTTGTCCTAAGAGAAGGCAGGAATTGAAAACACCCCTAACTGGATGACACACTGTCACCCAACACGAGATGTCCATGTTAAGTTTGAATCCTGCCCCATTACCTACCAGAAAGTTTTGGACAGTAATACCTACCTCAGAGGGCTGCTGGGGATTAAATACCTCATTTATTCAAAAACATTTCCTTAGTCCTTACTAGATGATAGGCCTGTACTTATCAGTGGGGATGAGGAAACAACAAACTACAGATAAAATAGACCCAAATTTCTGCCCTTACAAAGCATAAAATCTTGTTATGGGTGCTGATGAGGGTGGCCAGGACTGGTCCAGGGATGAGGGGTAGAGGTGAGAGAATAATACAAAACAATGCAGTGGCTGAAAGAAAATCATCATTTTATTATTATTATTATGTTATATATATTATATATAACAAATTATTATATATTGTTATATATAATATATATTATAACAGTATTATGTTACTGTTATTACTAATTATCATGCTGTACACATAGGGAGCACTCAATATAATTTTAATAAATGAATAACACTCATTTAATTTCTATTAATTTCATTTTTAGTTTAGTGCTACTAATCCTATAGAAGCTATGTATCAAGAAGCAAAATTGGGAGAAAATTTTTGATTTCTTACACTAAGATTTCCAGTGTGGAGCTGGTCTCTCTTCTCAGCAGCTAACACACCAAACAAAAGAACGACTTACTTCCGCACACTATCAAAAAGGCAGATGTGTTTCTTTAAAGCCTTACTTTACTTGGTTGGTCCCAAGTATCTAAAATGTCAAGATTTTAGATTTATTCCCTAGAAAAATCAGTCAGTTTCACCTAGCTTTGAAGATGGTGGGAGACTAGGGGGTGGAGGAAGTAAGGAAGGAAATTTGCAATCACACCCTCTAACTCATAACATCTTGCGAGTGCAAGCTCTTGATCAAAATAGGAGCTGGGGGGTGTTGGGTAGGTCCACGGCAAAAGCAATTGGTCGAAAGCAGCACACAGGGTCAGAGGCACATAACACAAGCTTGACAGTGCATCTGTCACCAGCTCTGAGCAGCCATTCAAGTCAGCATATTGCACCTGAGTTGACAGTAAATATTCTTTCTCTAAAGTTACTGTGGGAATGCCCCTGGTAGCTCTTGCCACCCCTAGAGCATATATTTTCTAATTATTAAAGGGGGAAAAATGAAAGAAAATTGCTCTAGCAATCTCTAAAAACAGCAGATTAGAAAGAAGTACAGTCTTTAATTAATTTTAATTAAAATTAAACACCTACAGATGTATTTAAACACCTATTAGAGAAGAAAAGCACCACACGGACAAAATCTAGTATTGATATAAAATACACTTCCACCACCTGACATGCAACAAAGACTTCCCAGGACTGAACTCAGACCAGCAGAAGCCCTAAGCACTGGACGTTATTTTAGTCTTGCCTCTCACACAGTTCAACATAAAAGCAATTACAAACTCCATTACAGTTTGCCAAAGGAAAAAGTATTCCTTCTGGGTTATCAGATTCCGTAATTTTGGTTCAATTCTTCAAGGTTAAATGATTTCTCGCTCTACACTCCCCCAACCTCCCGCCCTTTTTGGGGTCTATATTTTGCCAAAGCCCCAAACCCACTGGGAAATCCAGCAAGGCACAGACATTACTGCTCAGAGCAGGTCAGACAGCTGGCATCACTTGTGTGAACAAGACTTGACTTCTTACTAGGTTTTAAACCTGACTTAATAATATCTGAAGTGATACCTCATCTTTCTCCATACTCTAAGTCAAAAAAGGTAAATATGAAGGAATTTAAGACATAATTCTTGCTTTCAAGGAGTTTACAATCCAACTGAAAAGAGAAACTAAGCACACAGGATAGAATTACTAACTAAAATGAGAAAACAGCTTGCTTTGTACTCCTGGGCAACTGCAATACCTGCTTAGGCCCTGGTTTTTCACCTACAGAATAAACTACATAGGGCAGTGGTTTTCAATCTTTATTCTGACCCAACATTGAGGAATACGACACCCTCAGTAGTAGAGCTGAGAAGTAAAGGGAGGGAGATTCATCTTGGTGGGAAGAAGCAGATACTCTTTCTAATCATGCAAAAGATAACTGTCGTTGGAAATCACTTAATTAGATGATCTATAAAATGCATATAGATGTAATTAAAATTTGTCTCATTGAGCATTAAAGAGCATTAAGAATAGAGAAAGAAGAACATTTTCCCCACAAAACCCATTCTCCTCTCACCCCACCTCCCAGTCTTCCCAATTTCAGCTCAAGACCACCACTGACCATGGGCTCAGGCTAAAGATCTTAGAATCAGCTTTGACTCCTTCATACTCCACAGCATCTAGTTCATTAGCAAATCCTTCAAATCACATCTCAAACCTGATCACTTTTCCAACTCAATGGCTTTTACTGTATGTGTCATCCTGTCTCCTGTTTCACTCCTCCCCTCTACAATCTATTCCCCAGAAAAGCTACCAGAACAATCACTGGAAAAAATAAACCTGCTTCCTCTACTCAAAATTTCCCGTGGTCTTCCCTTTATCCTTGGCACAATATTCAAGCCATACCAGTCTCCTCACTGTTTCTAGAATACAAGAAGCACATTCCCACCCCAGGGCCTTTGTATCTGCTGTCTTCCGCCATCTTCAAATCTCTCTCCACCTAACACCATCCCCTGGGGCTAAGGCACCCTTCCCCAAGATGATCAATGTGGTATTAGCCCCTTACTTCATTCTACTCTGCTCAATACCATCCTTTAAAGAGGTTGCCCTTACTTTTATATCTAAAATAGTACCCTTCCCTGTATCTCCTCAACCCTTTGTTCCTTTGCCTGTCTTATTTTTCTTTATAGCAGTTAAGTCATCAGCCATTATATAATATATTTATTTTCTTGCAGTCACATACTGAGTAGCAGAGCCCAAGGTTCAATCCTTGGCACTTTCTACCATCTCAGGGAAAGTTTCATAAGGGTAAGGGAACTCAGACAGTTTTAAGCACAGGTAAAGTGTAGCTATGTGAGGGAGAGCTGGTACAGAGAAGGGAACTTGTGCCATCAACATGTGTGGGTAAGAGTAGAGGGGGTGAAATGTGGGGGGTTGGCTATGGTAGAATCAGTCCCATGTTAGGTAGCCACAAGGAACCTCTCTCTGTTCTCCTAATCCCTTTCACACTCACTCTTTAGAGTCTTGTAATTTCAAATTTCCAAGAGCTGCTCCCCCTCCTACAAACCCTCTGGCAGTAACAACTCTCTTTCCTATTCACAGCTAGCCTCCCTGAAGAATGGACCATGCCCAGCTCTAACGCCTGACCATCCCCATTCACTTCTCCACCCAACAATGGCCTAATCCCTTCAGTAAAACCCTTCTCACCCCAACCTCCTTCCTGCCAGAATCTCCTCTCAGCTTCCACCCTGCACCTCTCCATGACCCCCTCTGCCACAGTTGACCTTATTCTCTTATCCAAAAACCTGCTCCTGACTTGGCTTCCTCCCCACGACTCTCCCACTGGCAGCTGCTTGTTTGTAGTTTGCAGGTACCAACTCCTTAAATATTATTAGTGTTCCTTGATAGTTCTATTTAGATCCTCTCCTCTCACTGTACTTTCTCCTGGCAATGCTATCTATTCCAGTGCTTTAAGGCTGGATGAACAGAAGCCAGTATTGCTTAAGTACTTTTTAGGCCCCAACACACACAAAACAGGACACAGTTTCTTGAGTCATTATGATGGTGGATTCTTAACTGGGTGTGGGAGAGAAGCTTGGCCATGCCCTGGCAGAGCTGTATCAGAATGCAAGCGTGAGGAGCGCAAAGGCACAGTTTATAGAAACAAACAAAACCCGTATATCAAAATCCAACTAAAGCAAGTCTTCCTACCCCTCATACTGATAGAAAAAAAATCACTGTGCTAAAGACTTTCAAATTTCTATTTATCCTTATTATTTTCCTAGGGGCCCTATAAGCTACATCTACAGCTTTTCATCTCGGAACCATCCAGGTATTCCATTTCAAATTGTCTACCCAACATCAAACTCACTGCTATCACCACACCAGAAGCTCGAAGCTCGCTTTTCTCCTGTGCTCCGTTTTGGTTAGCAACATCACTGCATCCCCAAGGCATCTGAGCCTTTTTTCTGCTGCCACCTCCACCCCGCTTTTTTCTCCCCCTTTCGCACACGTCACGTCAATCACCAAGACCTCGCTTGGAAAGTGGTTCTCAAGTCCGTGGTCTCATTTCCATTCCCACTGGCACTGCCTTGGCACAGACACTCATAATCTCTCATGCAGAACGTGGCCAAGCTGGCTGCCCTCCTCGCTCCCAGTCCCCATCCCTCAAATCATCTCACACTAAGCCACCAGAACCATCTTTCTAAAATGGAGATCTCACTACCTTATTTCCTTTCTAAAAAACGTCCCCCACTCTCCCAGAAGCTCCAGGCCAAGTTTAAGCTTTACAATATGGCCTCACTGATCTCTGCAAGGTCATCTCCCAACACCCCCTCTTCCTACCCTACTCTTTCTTCAGGCCTGCAGACTGCTCACCACTTCTCAGACAAAGGCACAAACTTTCACACTCTCATGTTTTTGTATGAGTCTGGAGGGACCCCCACCCCCACCTCTTTGTCCATCTGGCAAAATTCTATTCATCCCCTAAGGCTCAACTCAAATGTCACTTCTGCTGTTTAGTCTTTCCCAATCTCCATCCCCACCCCCTTCCCCTGAATCCATCACTCCCTCGTGCTCCCATGGCACTTTGTTCCAAACCTCTAATGTGGCATTTATCAAGCAGGATTGTAGTTAGTTATTTACTCATCTGTCTCCCTTCTTAAATTATGAGCTCTGTGAGGAAAGAGGCCACATGACGGTCGTGTTTATATCCCTAGTACCAAAAAAAACATTGCCTTAGAGCATGCTAGAGAATAAGCATTCAGTAAATGTTTATGAAATAGAACTAGGAAAAACCACTGAGCTTTTTAAGCAAAGAGAGAGATGAAATGCAAGGGGTATTTAACATCTTTATCTTGAGAGATTAGGGGAGAAAGGCAAGCAAAACAGAATTTAATTAACTGCTACCTGCCTTTAAGACTTGAACAGCGAAGACTGAAATTGTCCAAGCAGATGGAGAGAATATTACTTGAAAGAGAATTGTGTCCTCTAACACCTGTGGCTCAGCGCACTTATGAAAGAATGACAACGAAGGAGTGTTTCTCCACTGAAAAGTATGCTAAAGAAAGGAAATGCTAAAGACCATGCTTCTGAGGTTAGGATAAACTCAGCTGTGTTTGGGTTTTTGGTTTTTTTTTTTTTTTTAAACGTGATCAGTAACTTTTATCCATATTCTTTCAAAGATGGAACTTATCAAATAAATGCTACATTAGTAATTAGGTTAGGTATCTGTCATATAAAGACTTCACAGAAAAGTTCCATAGCCACTTATAAAGATGTAAAACTATTCCACTTCCTTTCCCCTGCAAAGCAAATGGTGTACATTATTAAATTATGATAAAATCCGAGGGCGGGGGGCACAGATCATTCAGGTTTTTCTGCTGACAAATGAAGTTGAAGCTTGCTAGAGTTCATAGGGAGGGTGTTCTTATCAACTGAGTACAGAATTGAAAAAGCAGTGAATTCCAAGAAGCAGCTTTCTTTAGCTTTTCAAAAAGATGTCAAAGGAACAATATATAATACTTGTTCTCTCTGAAAAAATATCAGTGTTTGAGTACTCAAACCACAGGGAGGTTTGCAGTTAGGACTAGCAAAAGATTTTTCTAGTGCATCAGTAAATTGAATTGAGTGTGCAAGGCCTCTGTCATTAGACTTGCCGATAGATGTGAAAATGCTACAAGGGGATGAAAGGGATTCCTTTTTCAGAGCTTTCTTTGGTTGGTTTTTTTCCCATGGATATAAAGATCCACAGAGGTTCAAGCTTCAATCAGAAATAGATCCGTTGGCATAAACCCTTCAGGGACAAAGTCTGGTGGCAATACGCAGATGGGAGGACACTGAGGCAGGGGTGAGGTCAGGAAGTTGGGCCAAGGGTAGTGTAACTTAGGGAGACGACAAGAGGGACCAGCAAGAAAGGGGCAATGAATGTAGTAATTCAAAGGAAAATGCCGCAAGTGCTAGTGAACAGACTGGATAGAAACCAAGGTGATCAGGGGAACTGACAAACTTAAGGGCACTTCTTCATTTACTTTCAGAAGCTTCTCAAACTTTGACACAGTTCCTAGTATCAACTCCAAAGTTAAACTCTTCCTTCAAGATCAGGATCTACTGGGATCTATGTACACTCGTGCCCATACTGACCTGACTGCTGGCTTCTCCAAGCCCAGAATTCTGTCCTATTCTTTTGTTGTGTCCTGTCCGCCTACCCACCCATCCCTCTCTCCTATCATCCAAATATTTACGGTACCCGGTACCCATCTAGGTGCCAGACACTAATCTAGAAGCTTGGAAGTGAACAAGAGAGACAAATACCTCACCTCAGGAAGCTGATACTCCGGACAAGAAATGCTAACACTGTGCCTTCTGCAATGTAAACACAAAGTATTTTTTTGTTAAGCTGAACAAATACTCTTTGCTGAGTGTTAGTTCAGGACAAAAGAATTCAAACAAGGAAAATAACTTATGTTCAGATCCTCCAAGTAAAGTCTCATCTGTATTTACTGCAATCAAATATTTTTTTAGTTTTAAGACAATCCCATTTTCCCCCTAGTGACTACTGGCCAAATTTACCAATAAGAATTTTTAAAGTTGAATTAAAAACCTGAGAAAAACAGAAGTGCAGTGTGGGGAAAAAAGTCATCAAAAATCATTATTTTGATTTTCAACCTCAATTTCAGAAATCCCAGTGTGGGAATGTAAAAGTCAAGCGAATAAAACAAAAGGCAGTTCTTTAACTTAAATGCGTGACCAGCCCAGTGCCTGGAAAGTAGAAGAGGGGCAAAAGGTGACACACAAAAAACGAGAGAATTCTGAGTGAGTTAGGAATTGGTTGCTCCGCCAAATTTATGGTGACCGAGCGCCATCTGCTGGTGGACAGTTGAAGTGCAACTATGGAAAAAAGGTCCAGCCATCAATCCAACAATGACCATTTTAATTTAGCTGTAGGTAGCTCCTTAAAGCCTAATCACTCTTGAAAACAAGTTTAGAAACCAAATGAATGTCAAAAACCTACTTACATGTTATAGAGAGCTTCTGTTCCTACAGCTTCCCTTTTTGACGCTATTTTTAATAACAGCTCACCATCTTTCATGTTGCTCTTCACAAGTTAAATGACAAACCCAGTGAGAGCCTGAGGAGGCCAACAATACACATGTAGGCATATGTGACAGGCCCAGTGATTTCCACCTTTTCTCAACTCTCCTATTTTTCTCCTTGCTTATTTAGTGTATTTGTTTCCACTCTCACTCAATAAAATATACAACGTACGAGTATATTCAATTAACTGTACAAACTGACACTGCTATATGGAAAGAGGCAAGTCATGTGAAATGATATTACTGGCATCAGTGCCACCTGCAGTAATAGAAATTTGTCAGCAGATACAGGAAAGTCCAAACTGGGTTTTATTAAAAACTATTTAAGGTTATCAGTGAATAATTCATACACATTCAAGGCACACAAACCCAAGGACTGCCTATAAAATTATCATTTCCACCACTGCTTTTACTTACATCAATTAATCTAATTCATATCTGAAAACTCAAATTATTGAGGCAGGCATCCATGCTTTATTTTTTAAAAGATTTATTTGTTTATGCATATAAGAGCTGGAGTACAGGCCAGAAGTTGGGGGGGAGGGGTGAGAAGAGTCACCAGAGACAGAGTGGGGAACAGAACAGGCAGACTGATGGAAATGCACTGCTGAGGAGAGCAGCAGGAGAGGTCTGCTGCACCATGTGGATCACCCCCCTGGCTGGGGATTGAACTTGTGCAGTAGTGTCTGCAAACTGCTTCATAGAGCTGTGACTTTAAACCTTGAGCTGATAGGGAGGCCCCAGGCATCCATGCTTTAAAAAAAAAAAAAACTATGGCATCCTCTCTCTCTGGAGCAGATCCTAGGAATCTATAAACTCCCTCAGGTGAATTTTATGTAACCAGCTGGCACCTATCTGCAAATTTTTATGGAAATCACTCATTTAGAAAGTAGTATCTGAGCAAGTACCAGAGGGAAAATAACATAGCACAAATTCTACCCATCCTACGATGGCTCTTCAAGTCATTTCTTCAATATTCTCAATCTCCTCCACCTCATATGATCTCTTCTTTTCTAGTCTCCTAAACCATTTACAGACCACACCACACAATTCAGCACTTAATTATAATGCATTGTTCTCTAATCATTTTGAGCAGGACAGAAAGATCTCTCCACATGATGCACCACTTCTGGATTCCTTTGCTAAGACAGCAAGAATTCAATAGTGTTTATAAAACATTCTGTAAAGGCACATAAATATATGCCTTCGCTATTTGAACTTCACGATATTTTGAGAATGATTTTCATTAGTTTACAGAAAAAGAAACAATAAAAATTGAAACCCAATTTTCTAATACTAAATCCACTGTTCTTCCATTGACTCACACATGCAAAGTTAGAATGGATGGAGGTAGCTGCTAATATATATTAGGTGCAATGAACAGTAAGAAGGCAAAGTATAGTCAAAGCCAGCAACAAATGAACAAATGGGAGTCCCGACAAGGAAATAATAGCAGACAGCAAAGCCAAATAAGAAGGCCTGAGACAAAACCCACTGAAAGGAACAAGACTAGTTTTAGTTCTCGCTCTGCTATGCATTCACCTTGAGTACAAACCCTTCTCTAAGAACCGGTCTTCTCATCTGCAGGGGGAAAAAAAATAATCCCTTCTCTGCTTACCTTTGAAGATTATGAAGGTCAAAAAAATAATATATATGAAAGTGCTTAGTAAACAGAGGTGAAAGGGAAAAATAGAAAACATTTCTTTTTAATAAACAATACTTTTTTCAGTTTTTAAACACTTCAGTTATAAAAAGCCTAATTTGGAAAGTATTATATTGGCTTTTAAAAAATCAACATTACTATCTTACTTATAATAGTGTGTGTATATAGATAACTCCTCTTTTTTCTGCTTATTCATAGACTGGAATTTTTCTCCTTTTTTCAACTCCTAGGGATTTTTATAATTGAAATTAATGCACGAGGAAGCAGGGAATCTTTCTCTTCCCCCTATCAAAAGTCACAACACTACTGGTAGTTAAAGACTACAAACCAAGAAACTACTTTATACCCATCAGCCAGAACCAACACGTTCCATAACACTGCTGACAGATGAGATGTAGGGAAATGGGTTCTCACATATATTGCTGGAGACAATGGAAACAGTTTTTAAGCGACATGGCACTACCTGTTAAATTTTGTGATGTCTTTTGTCTCAGTAACCCCACTTTGGGGATTCTGTCCTACAAAAATAGAAGTCACGTTCATTATAAATATTCACTGCAGCAGTAAAGGCAAAAGGCAAAGCTAAACAACCGAATAGCCATCAAATGGGGAGCAGCTGGTTGAATGACTACATATTCACTGTGAGGAAATGTTACCACTGTCAGAGGGAATATGTGAACTACAGAATGTCAGATCTATTAATTTTAAATGAAATTTGGTAGTTTGTATTGGCACAGACAAATGTGGAAAAGGAGATTTTCCTGACAGTAAACACTGGCTACTTAGGAGAATACACTGGAGGGAAGGAAAAATTATACCTCAGAATAGCCTAAGTTGTTAAAATGAGTGTGTATCATGTTGACAATCTGTCTAAAATCCAATTAAAATTGAGGAGGGACAGGGAAGATAATAAAGGGGGAAAAGAGGAACAAAGACCTACAAAAGTAAAAGATCAAATACTATCTATAGCGATCCTCTTCTTTTAAAATTAAGAATGGGAAAGAAACAAAAACCAAACATTCAACTCAAACTTTTTCCCATGGGGGGAAGAGTGATGGAAAGGAAAGACATGAAAGGAAAAGATAAAGAAGACAAAAGAAGCCAGCATGGAAGACAGAGGTGGAGCAGGTCTATGGTGTCACTGAGGAGACAGTTAACAGTGACCAACAGGGCTGCAGTTACACAGAGAGTGAGAAGTTCTAAAAGAAAACTGAAAGGTGAGATCGTTCCTTTTTCTCAAATTAGAGTGTACAAGCAATCTTAACCTTTCCTCCTCACTTTCAAGGGAGAGACCTTAAATTTTCAAAATCTAGAGAAGGGGGAATTAAGTCTCCCCAGTTCTATTGACTTACATCTCCATCTTGTGGTCTGTTGCGTACATAGCCATGTGTGCGTTTAAGTGTGTATTTACTCAGATGTAAATTTGGGGTCATATACATAAATAAGTACACTGATAAGTACACATAATATTTATGTGATGTTAAGTTTATGTAAAGCTAATATACATGCATGTATATATAAATGCAAATGTGTATAAATTAGTGTTTATATACATACCTCTGTATATTGTGTAATTCAGCCAATCCGGTCCTCAAATAACATAATTTTATTATAAAACTGATAGTCTGTGTTTAACCAAATGACAATATTTGGGGACCTGCTTTCATTATATGTTGTTTCACTTAAAGCTGCAGTTTCCAAGAGCTGATCTCTGATAATGAGCAAGGACTTACCATACATGTGTATATTATATAAAACTGTGTGTCTATACATACAAATGTATTTTTAAATCATATGTGGAACACATGAACTGAAAATCTTAAGCGCACAACTCCGAGATAATTCACAAAGTGAACAGCCCTAGCTGAGCCCTACGCAAGACAATGAACAAAGCATTAGCAGAACTCTGGGCCCCTCTATATCCCCTTCTAGTCACTGCTTGGCCCAGAGGGAACTACTTTTGTAATTTACTTACCCCAGAGGGAACCACTTTTGTGATTTATAATGCCATAAATAAGTTTTGCTTTTATAGAAATGGAATCTTACAGTATGCCTTATGTCTGTCTTATTTCATGCAACATTATGTTCGTGAGATTCATCCACAGAGTGTATAATTGTAGATGGTCTGTTCTCATTTGCTGTGCAATACTGTATGGAAATGTCATAATGCATTCATTCACTATAGCTTATCATTTGCTTCCAGGTGGAACTATTGAGAATAATGTTGCTACAAACAGTTTCGTACATGTCTTCTATACAGTTCAGTTTTAAGAGATACAGTCAAGCAGTTTTCCACAGTGGCTGTACAACTGATAGTCCCACCTGTAGATCATGAGAATTCCAGTCGCTCCATATCCTGGCAGCACTTGACATGTCTGTCATTTTAATTGCAGTCATTCTGGTAGGCAGAATGGTATGACATCATGGTATTAGCTTGCAATTTCCTGATGCCTAGTGATGTTGAGCAACTTTCCATATGTTCATCAGGCACTGGATAGCCTCTTTTGTTATGTATAAGTTCAAGACTTTTGCCTATTTTTTTTTTTTTTGGACAAGTTGCCTACCTTTTCCTTGGTGTATAAGGATTCTTTATATATTCAGAATATGACTTCTGTATTGGATATATGCTTTACAAATAGAATTCTTATTCTATGAATTTCCTTTCACTTTCTTTGTGGTATCATTCAATTAACAGAACTTCTAACTTTACTTAAATCCCACTTATCCTGTGTTTCTTTCATGTTTAGTGGTCTTGTGTCCAGTTTAAGAAATATTTGCCTATTCCAAGATCATAAAGGTATTCTCCTATGTTTTCTTCTGAAAACTTCCTTGTTTTGCCTTTCACAATAAGATCTACAGTCTATTTGGAATTGATCATTATAGGGGTTGACAGCAGAGGTTAAGACTCATTTTTTCCTGAATGGATATCCAGTTGACCTACTGTTAACTATTGAAGAGGTGGTCTTTTCTCCACTGTGCTGTAGTATCACCTTCATCACAGATCAAGTGACAACCTCTACGCTGGACCGTTCCCAGATTCCTCAAGATTTTTTGTTCTTTAAAATTGCCTAGGCTCTTTGCACTGCCATACAAATCTCAGAATCCGCTCAAGTGACAAAACACCAGCTAAGGACTCTAAATTGATTTCCTCTGATTCTACTAAATCAATTTTGAGGGAACTGCCATCTTTACAATATTGAGTCTCCCAATCTCTGAATGTGGTATATCCTCTTACTAGGTTTTCCTTAATTTCTCTAAAGAATATTTATAATTTTGAATATATAGATCTTAAACCTTTGATTTATTCCTACATGTTTCATGTTTTTAAATGCTATTTGGTAACTTTTTTTTTTTCAATTGAACATTCATTGTTGCCCAGTTTTCAAGTCTTCCTAAAGAGAGAAGCTACCAGATTGCTGCCGCTAACCTGTTTGTGAACTGATCCTGATTTTGTCCATTCCACAGTAGTAACTCTGTGCCTTAGCTGACTCGATCAACAACGTGGGACTGCCACACTTGTTGAGACGCTTGTTTGGACCTCGCGGCCTCTGGGTACTCTTGCTTCATCAATCATCCAAAGGGATAATTTTTCTTTTCAATTAGTCTCTACGGGGAAGGAAGCTTCCTTTCCCACCCATTGAGAAAAACATCTGGACTAAATGACTACGCAGATCCCTTCAAGTGATCGCCAGTCTCACGAGGACACACATGACTGAAAACCCTCAGATAGCTACTTTGCCAAACCCTGAGGCTGTTTTAAGATAATGAAGGTACTGCTTTAAACATTTCCACTTTGTAATCTCCAGGAAACCATAGCAAAAACAAACAAACAAACAAACAAAAAAAACCAGTGCACCCTAAAGAGGGCATAGTATACCTTAACTCATGTTAAAAAGTAAAAGCGCTGAGAGGGAGAATGGAGATGTGTGGTTATCTTTGTACATGTGCAGACTCTCTCTGGAAGGATACATTTCAAAGCAGTTAAAAATGGCTGTCTCCTGGGAAGAAATGGGAAACTGAACATGAGAAGTAAGAGGGAGCTTCAATTTCCAGTGCTTTCTTCTTTTGTAAACTGAATTTTTCCCACTTGATACATTACTTTAAAATTATTTTACAGTTTTAAAAATTCCTTAAAAGCAAATATCCTGTTTTATTAGTTTCCATAAACTATTGGGAGATCCCAAATTACCAACATTTTGGCCCAACATCAACTAAACTGCAACTTTCACAAAAGGAGCCACGAAAAAATTTCTAGGTCTAACAGGTGCAATTTCTGCCCTGCCCAAGAAAGTATGGCTGCCCTACATACTGCATGAATGGGATTAACAGCAACTCATTCAGGAAAACGAATATGCAACATATATGCCAGATTTTTGAGTCCCTATTTCAAATATTTCCTGTTGTCATACTAATTATCCATTCATGTACCAAATAATCTATTACATTTCTCCAGAATGCAGAGACATCAGAAGGCATTACCTTCCAAAATGGAATTAAATAACATAAAATGCATAAGATGATCTGTCTACAGAAGCAGCTCTTAAAAGTGTATGAATGTATATTGTTCAAACTGGGTTGCACCTCAAAAGCACTTCTGCAGCCTTTTTAGGAAGACAGAAATGTTGGAGAAGTATGGAGAGAAGAGAACCTTTACACACTACTGGTGGGAATCTAAATTGGTCAAGTCATTATAGAAAGCATTATGGGGGATTCCTCAAAAAAAATTTTTAAAAATTCAAAATTTTTAAAAAAGTGAATTGGAAGTTTAGAGCAATTATCTAGGCTCTGCTTGAGTCTAAATAAAATATCCCAGAGTGCTACCACATCTCTGGAATTTCAGGAACAGGCAAGGTAACAGGAGACGAGGTTCTTACTGAGGGCACAGAATTGAAGAACCTGTCTCTAGTGTCAGAAGAACCTTCAAGATGGAAAGCCCTGTTGCTGCTAAGGGAGTGGCAGCCACTATAGTTTGCTTCCCCAGCACCCTGACATCTCTTCTCCATTGCTTTTAGAATCTCAATTTGGTTCCAGGTTTCATGCTCAGGGAGTAAGAAAATAGTACATTTTGGCCCAGGGATATCTCTATCTTGAATAACCATGTCTATCATGACAACTCCATTCCCACATGGCTTTGCTAGAACACAGCGTATAATACAGTATAGCACATTTCTATTTTGAGCTACAAAATATAAAAGAAAATGCAAACTATGTAATATAACTAGAAAATGCAAAACAATCTAAAGAAAAACTATTAAAAACAGAATTAAGTGACTATATTAATGGCAGACGTCAGATAAACAACTTCCATAAGGACAACTATAACCAAAAAGCATAATGGAATAAAAATTGAATTAAAACCACCAAAAGATAAAATAGCAAGAAATGTAACCAGAAATGTATAAAACTTATTTAAAGACCACATTCTGAAAGATGGCCTGAACAAATGGAAAACATAACATGCGCTTGGTTAGGAAATTTTACCATTATAAAATTATAAAATCTAATCCTAATTCAAAAAAATAAACAGTTGTTTCTCCCTTTTATGGAATAGGTTAGCGATACTAGAGTTTGTATGAAAATAAGATGGTGCAATGACAAGGAACTGGATCTGTAAAACATAGCAAAGTCTCAAAATTTACAAAAATGCGACTCTAGTGCATGAACACAGAAAGATCAATAGAACACATTACAAAGTCCAGAAAGGATCTAAATGCATGTGGGAATGTATAAGACAAACCTCATCTCAAAATATGTGAGGATGGATGATTAAAAATGCAGTCAGTCACAAAAACAGGAGCCGAACAGGAAAAAGATTCAAACTCTTCACCAATTAAATTCCAAATGTATTGAGTATTTACTATCTATGTGATAAAATCATGAATGTGCTTAAAGGAAAAAAAACCCCACAGAATTTCTTTTCAACATTGGTTCACTATAGTTACATATAGTAACTATTATATATAATACTTGACTGAAAAATAAAACATTTCCAAACAGTAGACTGAAATAAGATTTAAAAAAATCTCTTTTTAGGGGAGGACTTGATGGAAACAGGAACTCACAACAATTACTATAACAAGTCTAAATTGTCTAGATTAGAAATGCATATTCCCCTTTGTACTAGCCATCCTAGTTTTAAGAACTTATATAAAGACAAACTTTATTAAACATGTGAAATCCCTACATCTAAGGTTATTCAGCACTATATTTTGTAGTACAAAAATGTATGTATTATATATGCATATATAATAGGCTAGAAACAGAGTTGCACTGGGGCGTGGGATCCGCCATACAAGGTAAACTGTGAGCACCACACCAGGAAAGAGCAGCCCCTGTGCCACTGTTGGAAGACAGGGACCCCAATATACCACTACCTCACACCATGCACAACAATCAACTCAAAATGGATACAAGACCTGAAACCATAAAATATGTAAGAATATATAGGTAAAACACTACAAGATAATTCATCTCAGTAATGTCTTTAAAGACTTATCCCCCAAAGCAATGAAAGTGAAGGGGTTACATCAAACTAAAAAGCTTCTATACAGCAAAAGAGACATTAACCAAAACAAAGAGACACGTTACTGATTGGGAGGAAATTTCTGCACTCCATACAACTGATAAGGGATTGATCCCAGAGATATACAAAGAACTCAAACAACTCAACAAAAATAAACAATTCAGTCCAAAAATGGTCAGAAGAACTTAAAAGACACTTCCCCAAAGAGGAAATGCAAATGGCCAACAGGCATATGGAAAAATGCTCAGCATCCCTCATAATCAGGGAAAGGCAAATCAAAATCACAATACTAGTAAGAACAACACATTAAAAAACTAGCAACAAGAAGTGCTGGTGAGGATGTGGTGAAAAAGGAACTCTCCTACACTGCTGGTGGGAATGCAAACTGGTCCAACATTATGGAAAGCAGTATGGAGGTTCCTCAGACTAATAAAAATGGAGCTACCACAGGAGCCAGCAATTCTACTCCTAGGATCTACCCAAAGGACACAAAAACAATAATTCCAAAAAAATGCCTGTACCCCTATGTTTATTGCAGAATTATTTATAATAGTTAGGACTTGGAAACAACACAAATGCTCAAATATAGATGACTGGATCAAGTAGATGTGGTATATATAAACAAGGGAATACTATTCAGCAATCAAAAAAGATAAACTAATGCCATTCACAGAAACATGGATGGGGCTAGAAGGGATTACGCTCAATGAAATAAGTAAGAAGGAAAAAGAAAAATATTGGTTTCATTTATAGGAGGAATATAGGGGAACCAAATAAGGCATTGGAGAAAAAATAATAAAGAACAACAAAACAAAACAAAAATAAACAAATATAAATCAGAGACATTCTGCAGGAAAGGGGATCAGAATGAGGGAGGGAAGAGCACAAGGGACTGGTGATGGTGCGCGGGTGAACTGGTGGTAGAAATTCTATGGGACTATACCTGTAAAAAGCAAACATTGTAAAAAAAAAAAAAGCAACAATGATGTAAAATATATAAATTTTAAAAATTGAAAAAATAATCTTGTTATTCTTTAAAAAATAGGCTAGAAATAGAAAAATCTAGAGATTGCAGACTAATTTTTAAAAGTACAGTATTATGCATATGATAAAATATTTTAAGGCTATGAAAACTAATGAGAAAAGCTATGGGCTAGTTTGAAAAGATTTCTAAGATATCTGATTAACTGACAGGAATACTGTAAAATGGTTTGTAAAATATGCTGTCATGTGAGTAAAACGTGAAGGGAAATAAAAAATAGATTCATATTTGCTTAGAAGAATTCTGGAAGGACATGCCAAAAATTAACAGGGATAGTTGTATCAAAAAATGGGGGAGACAAAGTTGAAAAGGAAGCTTTTCACTGAATACTGTTAAATTTCTTAACCATATGAATACATTATTTATGCAAAGTAACACCTTCCTTCCTTTCCTATTGGAACTGGCTGGGAATTACTTCAGGGAAGTCTGAAGATAAAGGCAACGCTGAGGAAGGCAAAACCAAGAGACAACAAGAGTCTGAATCTGCATTGAGCTGCAGAATTAATCAGCCCTCTCAATTCTCTAACTCAGAACTACTTACTATAGGAAAATATTTTCCATTATTTAAGTCAGTTTGAGTAGGGTTATGTTAGTTTCAGCTGAGGGCATCGTAACTGCTGTGGAAGAGCAGTGAGCAAAACCAGGCATCCACTTCGAAACTGTGAGGTAAGAACACTAAGCACCATCTTCCTTTCCATTTACATGCTGTTCTTTGCCCTCCTCCTCTGTTACAGACAAAATTTCCTCTTTTATTCCTCATCATACATACACATGTGTTCAATTTTCTGTCTTGTGTGTTGAGGATTATTTTATATTTCCCCTACCTGACAGAATTCTTCAAAAATGAACATCATAAAAGATAAATCCCTCAGGGTCACCTTTCACCCACCTAAGGTGCTTCTATTAACTTTTGGTTCTAGTCAATGTTAAGAAAGCAGCCACACTATGAACCAAAGTTACTTATATTTGCCTCAAATACCCAAAGTAATCAACAAAACAAAGACAAGCTCTGTTTGCCTAGGTTGCATTTATTTTTCTTCTCCTTGAGCACAAACAAAGACTACATTTCTCAGTCTCTTTTGCAATTGTTGGCATCAAATGACTGATTCTGGCCAACTGGCTGTATGTTTGAAACTCCCAAGCCACAGCATATAGGAGCACTGTGCATTCTCTATACCCTGGCTCTTCTCCTGCTCTACTGAACTTGGAGGTCTTATGGAAAGACAGCACAGCCATAAAATGGAAACGACCTGAATCTGAAGTGCCATCTGAAGGTAACTGTCCCTGAAAACCACCAGACTAAGGTGAGGCAGGCTAAACCCCTGAGATTCCCAAGTTTGTTTAGTTGCCAGAGCCTGCCTATCACACCTGACTCACTCAATCTTTCAAATGACAAATATTTACTGAGTACCTTCTCTTTATACCCAACTTTGTACTAGGTGATAGAGAAACTGTGAAGATTTCCATTCACTAAGCAAATGTTTACTGATCATCTTACTAAGTTACGGGTCCCTGTCCTCAAGTAATTTACAATTTAGATATAGAAGCATAATGTACACTTGCAGAGAGAGACAGAGAGACAGCCACAGAGAGAGACAGCCACAGAAAGAGGAAGATGGGTGGGGGAGGAGAGGGGAAGGAGGAAGGGAGGAAGAGGGGAAGTAAGATAAAACAAGTATTAAACTATACAACTCCCTAACTAAATCAGCTCCCCCATTGATAATTCCCTTAAATATACTTTTCAGCTGAATTTTTATTACTTATTCGTGTGACTTTTTCCATTCACATCTGCCTCTTTCACTAAACAGTTCATATTACAGATGCAAAAACCAAGCATTTCTCATTGTTCTGGGTTTGCCATTGAATTCCCAGTACCAGTGCTTAGCACACAGTAGACAACAAATGTCTACTTAATGAAAGGTTTCTACTTACTGCAATGTTTTGGCTCCCTTTACTATTTTTTATTGTTAGAAGAAAGCATTCTTGACTGTACTTAACACCACCTTAGCTAACTATCCCTGAGCTCACCTTAATAGAACCGCAAAGCTTTCCTGACCTCAGAGCACCCTTTACATGTCAGAAAACCTAGGAAGTTAGTGTTTTTCTGAATCACACATAAAAGATGTGGCTAATAATGTAGGTGCATATTCTTAGGAACTTCCTAGTTCTAGAGAAGTAGATTGATTATATATGTTAATAACTAAGCAACAAAAAGTATAAATCAATGATTAAGAGATCTCAGTGCTATCAGATACAAATCAATCGTGTTAAACTAAAACAATGATTTACAGTGGAAGGATACTTTTAATGCACTACTTAATATAAAGTTTTCTTTTGTCCACCTTGGCTGCCTATAAATTAGTGATATAAAATATGAATTGGAAGTATCATGCTTTAACAGCTCAAAATAAATGTCTGAAATAAAATGTAAAGTTCACCTTCTTGAGGAAAAGTGAACATTTCATTTTATCTTCTATTCTTTTGATTTTAGCAGCTGGCCTGCTTAATATACCATTCCTGACACATAATGACTATCTCAACTCTAAATAACTTCCTATTGCCTATAATCCTCAATCCATCAACCTGAGTTGATGGTGAGAAGATTAAAGCTTAGCCAATTAGCCACCCACTACAGCCAAGTTAATCACATCATCTTTGAGATGGCCAGAGCAGTGGAGTATGCAATGATTTTTTCCCTCTTACAAAGATTTGACTAATTGTGAGACTTAGCAATGCTGTGAAATATAAAGGGCAATAGGGTTTTAAAGCAGAAGCTTTGTCACTGCTTTATAAGTCAGAGCTTATCTTCTTCTAAAAAACATTGTTACGCAGAGACTTCTTTAACAAGTTTCCAAAAGCCCAGATTAGTCAACCATTGCTTATTTAGACTGAAGTCTCACATCAAGGCTTATTGCTTTAGAATAATGATCAGTAATCCAAAAGGTAAAACTAAGATTTCATCATGGGACAGCTACACATTCAATTATGTGACTGCCACATGAATGTCTGTTCCAAGGAAATGCTAATCCAAACTGAAGTTTACAATACTCTCCTCTCCTTAATAAGACCACATGAGGAGAAAGAGAAAAGAGATGGAAATGAAGGGCTAGTAGGATCCCAGGAGGAAAGAGATGGGGAAGAGACAAAACAGATAAAGGTTTGGGAGAGAGTGAGAGACAAGATTACGCCAAGGAAACAAAAAAAGAGAAAAAGAGATAGGGGTGCTGGGAGGACTGAGATGCTTCCAGGTTCCAAGTGAGTCTAGGTCACTTGGATCATACAGTCTTAAATATTGCAGTCAGTTATCACAGGGCTTTGAAATACTGATAAGCATATTAACTCCAACTCTCCATCATTCTAGTACTGAAGATAAAACATGCCATAGAGAGTGTGCCTCTAGCACTTTAAAGTTCTGGGTAACATGTTCCTATAGGTCATGACCTAGGGGACAGACATGTGGCAACACTCCATCACACCCAGTAACAAGGCAACCCACACTGATGTCACAAACTATAAAAGCAAACAAAAATGTTTGAAGAATCCAGAAATTAGAGAAACAAAAATGTTGGAGCCCAGAACTAGAATTTAACCTTGGGAAGGATGGAGGACATTTTTATGAGTCACTTGAGATATCAAAGAAATCAACTGCAGAGAAGGAAATGAGGTTTCTCTAAAGACAGAGCTTAAAGATTCCTGGCAATTGTTATCAGAAACCACCAGAATTATCTCTGGACTTGCTCTTTTGGGACAGTTACAGGCTAAATTGTGTCCCCACAAAAACTCATGTTGAAATCTTAACCCCTAAATGCTTCAGAATCTGATTTTTGGAGATAGGTTCTTTAAAGAGGTAATTATCTTAAAATGAGGTCACTGTGTAACAGGGTGGTCCCCAGGAAAGGGGGAAATTCCAGAATCCTGGTTCTACCCTAAGTGGGTGGAGCTGAGCAGGGATAAGAAGATGTTGGAGAGAGTAAATAGGAGGACAGAAGGAAGCAGAATGGAGAGCAGCAAAGAGACCTGGAGGAGGCACATGGAGCAGAGGGACATGTGAAGAAACTGTGCTTGCTTTTTGGTCTTGGACTAGTTAAAACAGATGTGGGTGAGAGACCCGTGCGGAGGTTAACCATGGCAGCTTTCATCTGGATTTTGATTTTGCTCTTTTCCTCCCAGATTTGTCTAACTCTTTCTAACCCTTTTCTATGGGTCTCTACTGAAAGGTCCTTTAGACCTGTGGCAGGCTTTTGGGCCTTGCTTTACCCCAATCCTATTTAACTAAACTTTTACCCTCAAAAAAATAAAGTTTAGATACTTAACTTAGTAACTCTATTCTTTGTCCTTTCTGTATTGTACCCTAATTGTATTAAAGTCCCTTTCCATCAAAGGCTTTATATGTTTGTCTTGATGTGGTAGAAGGCAGAACCCATTTAGAGAGGGCAGGTTTGGGGGCTCTGGGGTACTCCTCTCCCTGCCCTGTAACAACTGGGCTGGGCCCTAAACCAGTATGACTGATATTTTCATCAGTGGCTATATGGACACAGACACAGAGGAACAACCATGTGAAGACAGAGGACACGGCCAACTACAAGCCAAGGAGTGAGGCCTGGAACAGAGCCTTCTCTCGTGGGCCTCCAAAGGAACCAACCCTGCCCATGACATCTTGATCTTGGGCACTTAGTCTCTAGAACTGTGAAAAAATATATTTCTGTTTTTTAAGTCATCCAGTCTGCAGCACTTTAAAGAAACCCTAGAAAATAATACAAGTGAGCCTATTCAGGCATCTGTCTGTTAGGGTAGGTATAAGCAAGTCCAAAGCAATCCCCCATGAGCAAGGATTTCCCTCCCAGGCCACCTACCATTCGATTTCCTCTTTTCACCTGCAATGATTCACCCTCCTCAGGATTCCTATCTAACTCACATGGGTTTCTCACTGTTGGCCACTCCCCATGCCCCCTGATTCACCATCACTGTTATATCAACCGTCACCTGCCTCAGATCACTCCTCAGGACTCACTTCTCTTGTAGCGCTTACATACTTCTAAACAAAAATCTTCTGGAAGCTTATTCTAATTTATTCCAAACCTCTGTCCTAAACAAAAGACACAAATATATATGCTTCACACAGTTTCATCTCAAGAACACACAAGGAAGGGTGCTTTCTGTAATGATTTCAAGTCCTCCAGATTTCAGTAATCATTGCTTCACAGGTTCTAACTAGTCTGGTCTCTTTCCCCATGCCACCCCAACTATTCACTAACAAGTCAGTTTTAGGCTCACCCCACATGCAAGCCCTAAAAGCAAGAGTAGAGCCAGTCCTAGTAGGATTTCAGAGGTCTGCAGGAGGTCTCCATCCAAAAACGCTTCTGCTACGAACCTGCTGTTCTGCAACCACCCCAGGTCAGGTAGGTTCACTGTCGGTTCAAGCAGCTTCAAAGAGAACTCCGGAGCCACCAACATCATCCCTACAGGTTTTTCAATATACACAGGGGAAACAAGCCAGCACGGAGAGAGCAACATAGGTCCCCTTCATATACAGACATTCTCTCTTTTTCTCTTCCTCTAGTGGAAGAGGACGATGCTTGTCTATCCTCTCTTAGCCCAGCCTCTCCACCTCCCCAGATGACGCTGCCCTTATATCCTCGGCCTCCAGGCTCAGGTGTGCACTTACGCATGCCCATACCATACTCCCTCCAGGTGTCCACCATCACGCATGCTTAGCCAGAGCTCAAGCTCCAAAGCACCTTCTGCGGTCAATGCCGCAGGTGATAGCCACAGAGGCCAGTGGCACAAAAGCCTATCTTCATTTACTCTACACCTGCCAAATTCCCTAAAATTCACCCATCAAAAGTCATTTCCTTTAGTTTAAATTGTAGCGCTCTAGGAGGCTTCAGTTAAACTGCCTCCAGAAGGTGTCTTCACCAGCTATGTATTCCATGCCACTGTTTACTCATAAGATGACAAGGGGCCACCGAATAAGACCCAGATGGAAGACTAGAAGGCAGAGGACCAAGTGCAGAACACAGAATAAAGCTGGCCAGGGAGGCCAGGCTCCTCTCCAGCCCTTGGGGGCATGACAGGAGGAACAAAGTCATCAGGACATGAAGGCAGCAGCATGAGCTGCATCCTAGCAGAGCACTTGGTGGCAAAATGCTTCAGGAATAACAGCTTGTAAAGTGTATGAAGCCATACCCATCAGCTCATCTGACTCAAACTACAATGAAAAAGCAGAAGACTCATTCCCCCTCCCCCAACTAAAGTCAAGGATTCTGAAGCCCAGCTGAGTGCTAAGCAGCACTGCTGAGTGGCTCTCACTCCTGGTCCAGCTCTTTTTATGGTGAAGCATTCCCACCTGAAGACACACAGATCAAGAGGAGATCTGAATTCTGAGAATGACTTGTTGAATCTTGTACGAGTTACCCGACCCTCTCAGACTCAGTTTCTCTTCTGTAAAATGGCATGTTATAAAGAGCTGACAAATGCACATAAACAGCCTAGCACGGAGCCTGGCACACAGAATATACCCAGCAGCCAAAAAACTGTTCCTATTACTAGTATAACAGGACAGAGAGCAGTGTTCTCTCCCTGCCATCTGTTAGAACCTCCTGATAAACTGTTCCCCACCCCATCATTACCGCTACCCAGGCCTCTCACCAGACTATGGATTCTGAAAGAAACTACCAGTTTTTTTTTTTTAGATTTTATTTATGCATACAAGAGCTGGGGTACAGACCAGAGTCATGAGAGGTGAGAGGATTCACCAGAGACAGAGTGGAGAGCAGAACAGGCAGACTGACTGAAATACCCTGCTCAGGGGAACAGTGGGCAAGGCAAGAGAGGTCTGCTGCGCTATGTGGGTCCCCTCCCTAGGTGGGGATCCAACTCGTGCTGCAGTGGCTGCGGAAGCTCCACAGTGTGGCATTCAACCCCTTGCGCCACCAGGGAGGCCCAACAGTTTCTTTTCCTTCTCTCTTCCATTTTAATTTTTATGTGTCTTAGGTGACCATGACGCAAGCTGTCACAATCAGGAACAAATAACTTAAAGGCCGCCCTGGTGGCACAGGGGTTAAAGTCTCAGCACTCTCAAGCTAGTGACAGTCCCTGCAGCACGAGTTCAATCCCAAGCCAGGGAGCTGACCCTCATGGTGCAGCAGACCTCTGCTGTCTCACCTGCTGCTCCCTTCAGCAGTGTATTTCAGTCGATCTGCTAGTTCTGCTCCCCACTCTGTCTCTGGTGAATCCTCTCACCTCCTGCGCCTCTGGCCTGTACCCCAGTTTTTGTATGCATAAATAAATCTTAAAACAACAAAAAATGACTTAAAGCAGAATTCCTCAAACTTCAACATGCATTCAAATCACCTGAAGATCTTGTTAAAACGCAGACTTGGATTCAGTGAATCTGCAGTGGGGTCTCAGACTTAATTTCTAACACCTCCCAGTGAACACCAGCGCTGCTCATGTATACGTTGAACTTAAAATCACAAGGATACAAAGATTATCACAGGACAGAGAGGATGACAAGCAAGAAGGGACCAAAAACTGTAAAACCTACTGCATAGGCTGGTCCCTTGAACCCATCAAGTGACATAACGCAGAGCAGTAAACAGCCTGACACACAGCCTCATATCAAATGGTAACCTCTGTTCACCTCCACCACTACAAAGAAGAAGCCCTTTAATGCTTTCTTCTCCTCAATGCTGGGGCTCTACCTGCCCCCCCCACCCCCAGCCTGTATTCGATTTCTGGACCAAAAGAGCTCAATGCAAAGACCCTTCTTGACAGACGGTACTTACATTTCACCTCTGATCCGCGAGCTCGCCTGTTCTTTTTCACCAGCCCGAGATCACCCCTTTGTCCACTTACTTCAAGCCTGTCCACGGGACTGGTCCCCCAGAGAAACACCCAGTACCACAGCACCTAGCCGCACTGCAGGCTTCTCACTTGTTTATAAACCCTGCCCTGGACACAACTCCTTACTCAGCGACTCCCTGGTTTTACTTCCTCATGGAAATAATTTAAAATTTCATTTTGCTTACTGTATTTCACAATTTCTTTCTAAAATTCTTGAATCATCGCCCCTGGGAAAAGGGAACAACAGCAAGCCACTCACCCTCTCTGTCCAGCTATAAGGGAGGCTTTCAATCCTGGCTGAAATCAGAATCACCTGAGACATCCCTCCCTATGGCCCCTCCCTCAAATTCAACTGAATGAGGTGGGACTGGGAATGTGTGGCCAAAGGTCAGAGACCACTGCCCTTGGGGAGCTATCTTATTCCTCACCAGGAACTAGGCAGAAAGAAGCTATTCTCCACAATGAAAGCATCATCCCTAGTGGGGAAGGGGGAGAGGCAAGTTTCTAAGCTCATTTCCTTCGGTTATGGTGCCCATAATGAAGTTAAGATAGTTCTAGAAGCTGAAGGGAAGGCTAATTCTAAAGAAAGAACAATCTGTGGCTCATTAACCTTAATCTTAAAAAATCAGACCCCTGTGCTGGCTCTTCCAATAGAGCTGGTTACAAAGCAGCTGTCAGCTCTGTGGAGTGTGATTCCCTTGCTGGCGAAGAAGAGGGGGCAGAACCCCACCACTGCACTCCTCTATCCTGTGTCCTTCTAGAACTTGTACTTTTCAACATGCCAATAAGATAAAGCAAAACAAAAATAACACTTCATTTTCCTCATACAGCACATGACTTAAGAGGCATTTAAAAGACAGTCAAACAGCAGAAAGCAAGGAAACATTTTTACTTCAGCTGGATTCTAAAAGGTCTTCCCTCCCAAAATGGGATTCAGCTGAATATACCTGGCTTACTAAATTTAGAAAATTAATGAAAATTAAATTGACAGAAAATTAGTCAAATAGTGTAAATGAATATACTGTATTAAATAAATTAAGCCATTTAGGAAACAGCTGTAATCTCTGCAAAAAAAAATCTTCACCCGCCCTATTACCCCTGTAAATGAAAACATCCTACCTGATAAGATCTGGTTCTGCACCCTCGTTCTTAAAGGATGCCAGAAGAAGTCTCTCTCGAGTTACAAGATCATCCAGTAGGTTCTGTCTTCGGTCTCCTTCAAGTTGTGTTCTGCAGACACCTTGTTAAGGTCCAACAAGTGGGTGAAAGTACCCCATTTTACCCATTACATTATTAATTGAGCTCTTCAAGTCAGTTGTGAATTTTACAGATGTTAGTCAATACTATCCAGTAAAGATCTGAGCCATTTTTCTCCTTTTCCTTCACTGAACTTCAATTTCATCAGTCAAATAAATCCTTTCAGAGGAGCTTACAAACACATGAGATGCTTCATAAGCAACAGACCAGATAAAGATTATTTTCCTTCCAGTGACTAACACTGAAATGATTATGCTTGTCAATAAAATAATGTGATTTTGTTATTCTGTAGCTTTTGAGTGATTGGTGTCAGTTCAAGGGTATTTTCCTACATGACAGTACCCTAAGATACTCAAAAAAAAAGGGAGGGAAGGGAGAGTCTTAATATTTCCCTCTTTGTTCCATTTTAAGATCCACTAACATACCTGGAATATCTTTTGTAAAGAGCATGAGAATGCAACAGATACACTCTAAATATTGTTACCAGGTGTTCATTATTGAAATGTTTCATGATCTTAAAGAGAATAAGAAATATTCACATTTTAATACTATTCTAACAGACATGCCAAACAAAGAATCCAAAATTCATTTGTCCTGTTTTCACCAGTATCTATGACTTTGAACTATATATATCACCTTCTTGGAGCTATGTTTCTTTGTATGTAATATCAGATAAGCCCTAAAATCTTTTTCCACATAATCCATAAATTATGGTTAAAAACAATAAATCAGGACTAAATCCAGCTTTATATACTAGCTTTCTTGAAGTAAGCTACACAAGTTCTTCTAGACTGTGTGTATATTTATATGTATTTGTTTTAAAAAACAAAGTAAATGTTGATGGCAAAAAAGGCCATGAAGAAAGCAGTAGAGAAAGCTAACAAATACTTTCAAAAGGACATATTTGACTTGAGATAAGCACAAAACAAGCCCCTGAACTCAGTTTTATCTTTATTAATATTTATACTTATATATTATACTTATAAATTAATTTATAAATATAAGCATTATATTATATAATGATAAATTATGTGTAATCGTGATTATATAAATTTATATAATATAAAATTAATTCATAAATTTAAAACTATTATTTATAACTAATAAATTTATAAATTAAGTATTTATAAATACTGGAACTAAAAAGCCTAGTAGTCATCTCCGACCTGACCACAACTACCTATTTCTAGTAAGACATTAGTGAGACTACTGCTTTAGAGTTATACTTTTTCTTTTTAGAAAAGGAATACTGAACACTAATAAGGACCAAAAATTTCTGAGAAATTGGCAGAATCAAGTAGTAGCATTGCCATTCCCTGAGTGGGGACAGTATGGCCTAGTACAGATTGCATTGCTAGTTTTGAACAGAAAATTCTGGCTAGCTGGTAAAATAGCAAATAAACCCATTAAAAAATTTCCCCAGTAACAGACAGTAGTTCAAAAAAACCTAAATACCCAAAACCAATGTAGCTAAGCAGTGTTAGTGGCTTTGGATATTTAAAAATTAATAATCAATAAATTCCCTCAACATTCCTGAATGCCACATTTTCCAGCATAAATCACTACCACTGCTTTTCCATTTCCTACTTGACTACAGTAACTATGTAGTGTATCTTAGAAACTATGAAGTGGCAACTGTAACTAAGAAACAGTAAGCTTAAGTACTTGTTCTCTATTGACAAATGACCCAAACATTGGTCTTTTGATCAATGCAACACCATGAATAAATATCAATGTCTTTTAAATTAGTTGTAACTTGTCAATAAAGCAGAAAAATTTTCTTGTATCTAAAAGAAATGCCTTAGTAATTTAAAAAAAAAATTGACAAAAGCTGTGGCATGAATTTTGCAGGACTAAATGTGAGTTTTAAATTGTGGAAACTCGGGCCTCCCTGGTGGCGCAGTGGGTTGAGCAACGCGCTGTGGGGCAGACCGCAGCCACTGCAGCACAAGTTCAATCCCTGCTGCCGGCCAGGGAGGGGACCCACATGGCGCAGCAGACTTCTGCCTGGCCCGCTGCTCCCCTCAGCAGTGTACTTCTGTTGATCTACCTGTTCTGCTCCCTGCTATGTCTGTGGTGGATCCTCTCACCTCCCACACCTCTGGCCTGTACCCCAGTGCTTGTATGCATAAATAAATAAATCTTTAAAAAAAAAAATAAATTGTGGAAACTCTTGACTAAATCACCAAACTAACTAGTCTTGTCTTGCAATCTATGCTCTATCAGTGGTTTTGTGGGAAATCAGCATCTAACCACCCAAACACAGATTTAACTGGCTGGGAGATTTAAACATAAAATAGTAAAATTATAAAGCATCATTAGAAAAAGACATAGGAGAACTTTGGGAAAACCTTTCGAGCAAAATTGAAAACTAAGACGTCATGAAAGAAAAGATAAATCTGTCTGTATGAAAATTTTAAATATCTACAGGACAAAATGACAAGTGACAAACTAATAGCAGCAAAAGTTTCAAAGGCACACGACATAACAGAGCACAGAAAAAAGACAAACCAATGACTAATCAAATGGAAAAACTCCTGTTTTAGTATAAGAAATGCAAATTGAAACATGATGTCATCTTCACCCATCAGATTAGGAAAATGAGACAAGGCAGGTTAGGAAAGGAATAGAAGCAAAGTACTCTAGGACATTCTTGGTGGGAATGTAAACAGACTCAACCAAATGTCAGAGGACTTCTAAAGATTTAACAAAAATTAAAAGGCAATCTTTCAATAGGACTTTCTCCTGCAGACATATTCACACATCTACAAATATTAGGGACAAAGATGCTCACTGCAGCATGATATAATAACCAGCACTTATAATAGCCAGTACTGGACCGTCCTAAAGACCATCGATAAGGAACTTAGGCAGCTCCATAACAGAATGTTTGATAGCCTAAAAAAGAAAACAAGAGTTCTTTATGTACTGATAAAATGATAATTATATGACCATGTAATGATACTGATACACTGCAGCACTTCCTAAATGCTTAGATGAATTAAACTCCAAAATACAGTGGTAAACCCCCCCCCATCCCCAAAAGCACTAAACAATGAATAGTATGTTCTCGCTGCATTGAAATTAAAAAATTAGACATATATATGTGTATATATTCAGAAATTTTCTGGAAGGATAAACAACAGGTTTTTCAAAGTGTGAGACTTTTCATTGAGTATTGTTTTCTATTGTTTGACTCTATCATATACTAATTAATACTAACACAAATTACAGAACCCTGTGTAGAGGATGGTGCCTTTATGGTCAAAAGAATTTAATATTTATATATGTATAAATTATATTTATTTTACAAATACGTGTCCATGCCTCAAAAACCATGGGATGACAGGAATCAATCATCAATATTGCTGACATGCAATAGGATGAAGGAGAGTGAGAGAGAGAAGAGGTACTGATTAAAAACTAATAGTAATAGTATATAGATAGACAGTACTTTAAGAAAAACAAGGATAAGTTTTAAAATTGAGCAGATATCAGTTATAAATTTACACTAATTAAGAATAGACTTAGAAACATCAATTTCAAGAGTAATAAAACTTGGTGATTATGTTTTGCAGATTAGTAACTGTAGAACACAATCACAGTCAATACTAGAAGAGGCTTTAGGGATTCCCAGATCCAAATCTCTCTTCTCCGGACTGGAGGCTAAGGCCAAAGCTGGTTAAAGGCAACACTGGGCTAGTCAGTTCCTTCCACTCTAGCTCAGGCTTTTCTAGCCCATGGAAAGATGATCACACTGTTTGTTGACCATCAAACATTCTGGGGAGTTCTTTACCCTGAGGCTCCTATACTACTTAATTTTGTCACTCCTTGCTATCCTGTTAAAAACAATAGTACTAGTAACATTAATTCAGAACAGTCTCTGCGACTTCGTGTAAATCTGGGAAAACCGAAAAACTAATCAATTAGGACCACTCCATCTGTTTTTTTTTAAATTGTTATTTTAATCAAGTGAGAGAACAGAACTTAAGGAAATGGTGGGACTAAACAGATCAATGATCCTTCTGCATAATACACTTACTATATAGAGGTGGTGTAAAAGGGTGGTCCCCAGGAAAGGGGGAAATTCCAGAATCCCTAAGTGGGTGGAGCTGAGCAGGGATAAGAAGATGTTGGAGAGAGGATATAGGACAGAAGGAAGGGAGGAAGAAGGAAGCAGGATGGAGAGCAGCAAGGAGACCTGGAGGTTGCTCCAAGCAACCTGCAGTTGCTTTTTGGTCTTGGACTGGTTGGAACAGATGTGGGTGAGAGACCCGTGGGGAGGTTAACAATGGCAGCTTTCATCTGGATTTTGATTTTGCTCTTTTCCTCCCAGATCTGTCTGACTCTTTCTGACCCTTTTCTATGGGCCTCCACTGAAAGGTCCTTTGGACATGTGGCAGGCTTTTGGGCCTTGTTTTGGGTCAATCCTATTTGGCTGGACTTTTACCCTCAAGGAGATGGGTAACTTTGGGTGCTTAACTTAGTAACTCTGTTCTTTGTCCTTTCTGTATTGTACCCTAACTGTATTAAAGTTCCTTTCCATTAAAGGCCTTATATGTTTGTCTTGATGAGGTGGATGGCAGAACCCATTTAGAGAGGGCAGGTTTGGGGGTTCTGGGGTGCTCCTCTCCCGGCCCTGTAACAGTGGTTGTTAACTAGAGACAAAAGAACTATCTAGGCAATGATCTCTACTGCATGAATGTGGTATTGGGAGTGGAGCAGTGATGGGGGAAGATGGATAAGTAGTAAATCAGGTTCACAATCAGGGTAAATACTGGGACTTCCTCTCCCACCATTCTAGTGAATAACCAAAGAAGTCAGAGAACAAATAAACTAGGAAAAGAAAGATTTAACTACCATAGTATTTTGTCTTTGGTGAGCCAGTTTGACCTATCATTATTCCAATTCATGGAAATATCTGGTAGTAAATGAATCTGGATCCTGACTTCATATTGCCAAGGTGTGTAAGCCCAGTTGCCTGCAGTGATATAGTAAACACTTTGAAAAATGGAGTACTGTGACAGATGGTACTATTCCCGTACAATGCCCACCCCCAATCTAGTGCCTAGATTTTCTCTTTATTTTGGTAGAAGGCTCAATAATTTAGGTAGGTGTTACTTGTGAATTAATTGCTCTGAACACGGAAGAAGCTTGTAGATGCCTTCCTGGTGCCATCAAAGAACTGCAAGGATACAATTGAAATTTGTAAAAATCAGATTTTTCTGGCTCACCTAACATTTAACTTTTTTTTTAAGTTAACAAACTCTACTGAGTATTAAGAAGCAGACCAGGTCCTTCCTTCTTCAAAGCACTGACCACATTTTACAACTATTATTTTAATAGTATCACTATCTGTATGTTCCTTAAGTGACTACAAACTCCCTAAGGAAGAACTACCTGTAAATTCTCAATGTAGCTGTGAATCTTACAACATGATAAAATTAGAAGTAGCCACTAATCTTTAAAGAGGGCTCACTATATGCAAAGTATCTTTTACCCATAGAGTTTAATCCCCACAACAATCCTTATAAGCCAAGTATAATTTTATTATCCCTATCTCATGAGTGAGTAGAACAAGGCACGTTCTTCTCAAGTTAAATAACTTGCCCAGGTGACACAGCAAATGTTGATAACTAACTTTTATTTAACACACACCATTATGGGGTTCCAATCCTATGACATGCTGTAAATAAATTTTCTCCAACCTTCACAAGACTCTTACAAAGTAAGTATAATTATTCCTACTCTATAGATAATGACTAAAGTCCAAAAGATCTAAACGTAGAGCCCTAAGGAAGCAGCAGAGCAACCTCAGTCTTGGTTTCTGTTTGAGTCCAACATCAGTGTTGTTGCCACCACACTGGTGGGGTCTAGACTTGGATAGTATGGGGCAGAAATATTTCTAAACAAATTGAGTAGGGGGGAGCTATATAAAATTATCAATTATGTATTTTGTGAGTATTTTTAAAAAAAGACAAAGCTACCATCTACTTTATCATTTAGAAAAAGAAGCAGATATTAACACCAAAAACTAGAAAGAACCATGTCATAGACTACAAATCAGAACACTTCTACCAACATAAAAGTTATTCTGTCCTTATTTCTCTCATAATTCCTGGCACTCATGAAAATTACCATGGACAGGTGTGGTGCTTGAGAACCAATTCATCTCTACTGGAGCCATGAGGAGTAGCCCTTTTTCTGTTTAGTTAGCCTCTCAACCACCTGCATTCATCTGGGTCTATTACATAGTGATTGTTGCATCTATCCACCGACTTTTTAGCCCCAATACAAAGTAAAGTTACAGATTTAAAAAAATCTATTTCTACAAAACTTCTCCCAAATACCAAAATACTTCTGATACTGAACCTTGTACAGAGATGTTTAAATTCTCTTTAAAGCAGTATAGTAGAGCAAATCACTGCCTTTGAAAACAAAAAGGAAAGTTTCACATAAAACCAATACTAAAAGTAATTTTAGTGCTGCCTGAAATTTCACATGGGCCTCCAGTAGCACACAACTTTTCTCAACTGGTAAGGCATTCCTGTCTCTGAGCAGCACTGTGAATAGAAGTTAATGGTTTTCAGCAATTTTAAAACTCTCTGGCTGCAGGACTTTGAATTAGTTTGCAAAGTATGAACCAAAGGCAGCGATCTTTCATTTTAATTTCACATTTATTCTTGCCAAGAGAAAAATATTTTTTCAGGAAAGAGCAATAATATGTTATTCCTAAATTCTATGAATTTAATTGTTTAGAAGGCCTTTTCAGAGGACTTATCTTTCTGGCAACTACTCGTGTTCTTTGGAAACTTCACAAATGCAGAAAGGCATAAATTTATTGAGTACAAGCACCATAAAGTCTCAACTAACAGACACTAAGAGAATGTAGTTTTCAAATGTTCACATTAAAAAAGTCACACAATATTAATTATGACTCAAAAGAAAGGGATTAAAAAGTCACTCTACTGGCAATTTATGGACAGAAATATTTCTAAGAATTACAACATCATAAAGTATACCTAATAAAACACAGTGAACACTGTTTAATCTTTCTGATGATTAAGAAGATTCTTGAGGATTTGCATTATAAACAGGATTTGTCTTGGCACTCAGAAACATGCCAATTAATAGGAAATTCTAGCTGAAGACATGCCAGATGACAGTTGACTTGTGTTATTTCTACTAAAGTAGAATCAGTCTTTAAACAACGGCCTTGGGGCCTAACAGCCCAGCCTTTGAATCCTACCTCATTTCCCAGCTGTGATGTCCTGAAGTTACTTAAGCCCTCAAAGACTCCTCTTCTCAGTGTGTAAAACTCTTCTGCTAGAGTGTTGGATTCTCTTTTCAGCTTTAACAGTGACTTGACTCAGCCTCAATATCTTGCTTGTAAAGAAAGAAAGGAACCACCAAAACAAACTAATACTTTGAGATCACCAATTACTCACAAATTGCTCTTATAATCTTATAAATCTATGGATAACTGCTATAGAACTATTAAAAATGTTTGGAAAGAATATTGGGAAAGGGAAGATGCAGACAACAGAATTAAACAGAGGCCTTCCTAAATATAGAAGCTACTTCTTTATTTCCATTGTAAAAAAGAAGGGGTCTCACCTAAAATACACAGGCTTATGAGCACCCTCATGGGGTAGATTATATGGAGTCCATTGTTAGTACTGGATACAGTTCCAGGAGAACTAGATCTAATTACTTGGGGGGGAAAAATTGAATTTGAAAGAAAGCAGTTGAGTTTTTTATGTCTCCTAGGAAATTCTAAATTATCCACATTAGAGTCCATAAATATTTTCACAGTGTATTTAATAACTGGTATTTTTAAATACTTTGAGCTTAACTCAGCAAATTCTGAGATCAACACAAAAGCAAAGTCTAGATTTCAAAAGATGGTCAAACTGCAAGCATTTGGAAGAAAAAAGTCAGTTATTATGATGGCATGCTTAGACCTCTCCATAATAACTAGCATTAATTGATAGAAAAAAATAAAAGTTCTTATTTTATATCTTTCTTGCCCTATACATTTAAATATTTGAAGATGAACTGCAATCAGTTACCTTAATGAAAGTCAGCAATTGCATAGTTTTTAATATCACAAAACAACAATTACCTTTCTGATATACGATCTTTAGGTAATAATTTTGCACACCTTGACCTCATGCATGGACTTTCTCATACTTTGTAAAAAGGTAAGAAAATAGCCAAGCCAATCTAAAACTAATATATATTAAGACTTGTGGATTTTGATAAAATAAAGTAACTCTTTATATAGTAGATTCACTGTAAAGTACCAAACCATTCCAAGTGGAGGACAAAGCTTCAAGTTAAATATATCTAATTGTGTTTTTTTTTAAAGCTCCCAATTATTTATTAAATTAAGCTATCATTTGAAATATAAGTGGGCTAGGTGTTTGAATATATGGAATGTCATGCAAATACTCTAAATCATGGTAACATGGTCCTGATAACTTGGAGGAATCATTTTAAGACACCTTTTATTATTTTATCTAAAAAGTCATATTCCTACATTTCCTCATATTTAAAATTTCCTGAGATACCAAATGTGAATTATTGGCAATCTAAAGAAATAATGAGAAAAGCCCAGTTCAAAGTCATTTTCAAGTCACTATCAACTCAAGTTTAAACAATTAATTCCGCTAATAGGACATATGTAATTTCCTAAGTTGACCAGATTATGAATTTCCTAAAAAAGAAAGTGTTTTAATACTTGATGTTGATGGCATGTAGCGACGCTATCACAGCCTGCTTGAAACAATTCTTCTCCCTGAACCCCAAAACTCCCAAACTAAGGCAGAGTCTGCACTAAAGAATGAAGTCAACAAGTCACATCTCAATAATCTCCATAAAGAAGAGAAAAAGATGTATGGTGTTCTACTAGTATTGACCTCTCAGAAAAGAAAATGGATCATTCAAAACTGGAAACTCTAAAAGCAGAATCTCAGCTCAGCATTATGGAAGCTGGCCTGCACAAGCAGCGGCTCACCATCTTCAAGGCAGCCTGCACAGGTAGCAGTGCAGGGCACTGGGCAACAGTCCTGCCAGAGGCATTAGCTTCCTGCACTGTAAAGGTTACACCAAATAAGTTAATTCTTTCAGTATGCCTTGCTTTGCCAGCATATTCACTGTAAAACAAGTAACAGACACTTAAAATAGCAATCAAGATTATAGGCAATATTTTGGAAACCAGGTCTTCCTTAAGCTGTGGAAAAATCTGGGTGGCCCAGATTCCTTCCTTTCTTAAAATAAGACTGCTTTTCCTCCCACTCTAGGACAGAGGTGGAAATGTTTACATGGATACATCTGATGTGTTGACACAGCTCTTAGCAATAAGTCCTTCAAAAGGGCGATCTTTTCCTTCAGATTCTGCAACAAAGCTCTGATTGTCACGGTAAGCTGAAAAGAAAAGAACACATCCTAAGTATGCTGGTCCAGAGGTGTAGGAGCTCCTAAAAATACTATGTAAAAGATGCTTAACATTCTATGATTCAATCCAGGACGCATCGGAAGAGTCACTTAGCCTCCCAGTGACATCCTTAGAGTTGTAAAGAGTCTTAACGGTCACCTGATCCAGGCACCTCACTAATGTTTGTACCCACTATGCAACCTGACCAGGTGATAAGTCAGTCTACACCTAAGAACTCAGATTGACAAGACACTGTCATGTTTCCCTCACAACCAATTAAATTCTATCCCGAGTGCCCATCCTCTGATCCTATGTGTCTACCTTGGAGCCATGCTGAACTTTGTGTACCCCAGTGAAATCCCCACAAAGATTCTTCGCTGCAAACAAGCTATCAAATCCCACTGCCATTCCTGCCAATCTCCTCTAAAAGCATTGGTATTTTTTAACCCATCTAAAAGTTGTACAGGAGGGCCTCCCTGGTGGCGTAGTGGGTTAAGCAACGCACTATGAAGCAAACCGCAGTCACTGCAGCACAAGTTCGATCCCTGCTGCCTGCCAGGCAGGGGACCCACATGGAGCGGCAGACCTCTCCTGCTGTGCCCGCTGCTCCCCTCAGCAGTGTACTTCAGTTGATCTGCCTGTTCTGCTCCCTGCTCTCTGTGGTGAATCCTCTCACCCCCCACAACTCTGGCCTGTACCCCAGTGCTTGTATGCATAAATAAATAAATCTTTAAAAAAAAAATAAAATGAAAGTTGTACAGGAGTATGTTTTTTATACAAAAGGAACATTAGCCACACAGGACAATTTTTCCAGGGGTATGTGAATTTTCTCCAATCATTCTGTAACCAAGCAGAAATTTTCATTTGTGACTCTTTAAGTGCTTAAAGGATGAAGGGTGGGTAGGAAGAGAGATTCTCAGAAAATTAAAAATATGAAAAATAAAACTATCCAAGTAAATTAAACATTGTCGACCATGAATAAATCAGGTATGTTAAAAAAAGAGACTATCAGAGGTTTCACTTGCTACTTTATTAAAAGTCGAATTACACAACTACAGGGGAAGCCCGACTCCCTCCTTAGATAAGCAGGATCACCGTAACGAAAAACAAGAGAATGTCAGAGGTTGGCCAAGGCCTACACACCTCAAGCAACACTCTGAGGAATCAGCAGCCAAGAAAAGTCTAACCTCAACTACTCTAATACCTCTGGGAACTATGGAAAAACCACCCACAATGTTTATGGGGAAATGCCAAGGAAAGCAGATCTCTCCTCATTCACGAAATAAAGAGCAAAACAAACAGAAAGAGCAAAACAAACAGAAAAAGCAAAACACATGCGCGCACACACACACACACACCACCAAGCCTAAGGAGAGTCTACAGAATTAAAGACCAAATCCAATCAAAAGATGAAAGAGTATGTAGCCATTAAAAAGTATGACTGAAATCTAAATTTGTTAGCAGGGGAAGATATCCACTGTAATTTATCAAAAGAAAAAAAAATTCAAGTCATAAAACGAATGTAACCGACATAGAAAAAATTCTAGGAACTAACTATATCAAAATGTTATCTCTATGTAGTGGAATTTCTTTTATGAGAAAAGGGTAACTTTTACAATCAGGTAAAAATTCCCATTATTGAAATTTAACAGATGATTCTCAAAGCACAGAAAAGATGGAAAGACTAATCATATTTTAAGGTAATACAATCCTAGTAACAAGCACTGACAGAGATAAAGAAAAAAAGGAAGGTGAGTGAGTGACAATCCTCTGGAAGGATTAGAAATGTAAACACCTTCTAAAGGTATTAGTAAACTCAGAATTACATTGAAAATAACAATATACCACCAACAACTAGGATTTATCTTGGTAATTTAAGAATTATTTGCAGTTTTCTAATAAGAAAGCTAATAGTGTTAATAATAAAAAATAAACATGATTAATATATCATGGGGAAATTAATTAAAAATAGAGAAAACTAAGAATAAAAACCTACTGCCTTAACTGTAATACTATATAACTTGGTCTTTAAGTTCTACCCAATGCAATAAACAAGTTAAGTATATTGATACAAGGGCTAGGAAGATAAAATTATTATTTACCTACTGATAACAATCAATTTGGAACAGTTAAGAGAATCAACTGTAAGATTACTAGAAACAAAAAAAATACAGTATGGTGATGAATCATAAAGTGAAAAATTCAAGGACATTCCCCTGTTCATGGATAGGAAGAATCAACATCATCAAAATGGTCATCCTTCCAAAAGCAATTTACAGATTCAACGCAATACCAATAAAAACCTCAATGAAATTCTTTAAGGAATTAGACCAAATATTGATGAAATTCATATG
>JAGFMF010012125.1:634257-656282 GCA_019455555.1 Galemys pyrenaicus | reverse complement strand
CAACTCAAAATGGATAAAAGACCTAAATGTAAGACCCAAAACTATAAAATATATAGAGGAAAACATAGGTAAAACGCTGCAAGACTTACACCTCAATAGTGCTTTCAAGGTGGCAGTCCCCAAAGCAATAAAAATGAGAGAGAAGATAAACAGATGGGACTACATCAAGATAAAAAGCTTCTGTACAGCAAAGAAAACATTAAACAAAACAAAAAGAAACCCCACTGAATGGGAAAAAAATCTTTGTGCTGCATACAACAGACAAGGGCCTGATCACAAAGATATACAAAGAACTCATAAGACTCAAGAAAATTAAAGTAAGCGACCCAATCAAAAAATGGGCAGAAGAATTTAAAAGACACTTCACCAAAGAGGACATATACATGGCCAACAGACACATGAGAAAATGCTCAGCATCCCTCATAATCAGGGAAATGCAAATCAAGACCACAATGAGGTATCACCTTACACTGGTAAGAATGGCATACATCAAAAAAACCAACAACAACAAATGCTGGCAAGGATGTGGAGAGAAAGGAACCCTAGTCCACTGCTGGTGGGAATGCAAGCTAATCCAACCATTATGGAAGGCCATATGGAGGTTCCTCAGTCTACTAGAAATGGAACTACCATATGATCCGGCAATCCCACTCCTAGGAATCTACCCAAAGGACACAAAAACACTGATCCAAAAGAGCAACAAGGAAAAAAATTATTTGCCTACAATAGACCAATATAAACTTCAAATATCTTAGAGTTCTATGTGATTTTTTAAAATTAAAACAGAAGAAAAACTTCAGTAAAATTTAGATAGCCCTGCCATATATAAGAAAGAAAAAATACTGATAATTTCAAATAAAAATTTTTAAACATGGATTTTTAATTTTTTTAAAGATTTATTTATTTATGCATACAAGAGCTAGGGTACAGGCCAGAGTCCAGGGAGGTGAGAGGAGTCACCAGAGACAGAGCGAGGAGCAGAACAGGCAGATCGAGTGAAGCACACTGCCGAGGGGAGCAGCAGGCAAGGCAGGAGAGGTAGGCTGCGAAATGTGGGTCCCCTCCCTGGTTGGGGATTGAACTCGCATTGCTGTGCTATGGATGCTTCACAGTGTGGCGCTCTACCCGCTGTACCACCAGGGAGGCCCAACATACATGTTTTTTAAAATGTCATTTATAAAATCAAAAGTCAATAGAGAAAATATTTGTACCAGAGATGCCAAATGAAGTCTGTATACATATACTTAACATATAAAGAACACTTTGAAATTAAAAAAAATAAGTTAGATTAAGGACACATACATACACATGCAAATCATAAAGGAATACAAGCAATAAACATGTGGAACGATGTTCAATAGTATAAGTAATAAAAAATGCTTACTATTCTGTATCTTTACCTAATAGAGTTAAGAAAAATTTTAAGCATAAACAGAATTAGTGTAGATTGTAATTCTGATATACATGTTACTTAAAATGTTATATAACCTAAATCCAGAAAATCTACATTACCTTGGACAGTAATTTAGTAAAACTGAAAATTACTTTATAATTAGAAATAATCTAACTGTCCAAGATGACAATACCGGTTAAAAAATCAGAGATCTAAGTGTAAAAATCAAAACCATACATTTACTAGAAAGAAATAGGAATGAATTCCTTTATAACCTGGAAATGGTGAAAAACCTCACGACAGAAAATACCATAAGCAAAAGTAACAACAATGAAAAGGAAACTAATTACAAAGATGTAATCCTCCTAATATATTAGGAGCTGGTAGGAAATTAAAAAGATGAACAACTCAATAGAAAAGTGGGCAGAAGACAGAAAGGAAGTTCACAGAATAGAAATAAATTGTACTACCTGCACTTAAGTATATGAAAATATACTTATGAGAAATGCAAATTTAAAAATTTAAAAATAGGAATAAAATAATACCCCACTTGTCTGGCTGACAAAAATTCAGAGGACTGACAACACCAACTGTTAGCCAGCCCCTGAAGAAACAGAATTGCTCACAAGCTATTGGTAAGGTTGCCAGAGGTGACAACCCTCTGAAGGAGAATTTGGCAGCAGGTCATAAAATCATATACCCTAGTTCTGAGAATTCTTTCTTAAAAGACACACCTAGAAACAGACACATTACTACTACTACTACTAATAATAATAATAAGCAGGGCCTCCTTGGTGGCGTAGTGGGTTAAGCAACGCACTATGAAGCAAACCACAGCCACTGCAGCACGAGTTCGATCCCTGCTGCGGGCCAGGGTGGGGACCCACATGGCGTGGTAGACCTCTCCTGCTGTGCCCGCTGCTCCCCTCAGCAGTGTATTGCAGTCAGTCTACCTGTTCTGTTCCCCACTGGGTCTCTGGTGAATCCTCACACCACCCCCGCATCTCTGACCTGTACCCCAGTTCCTGTATGCATAAATAAATAAATCTTTAAAAATAATAATAATAATAAGCAAACACAAAGTTATGCATAACAGTACTATTTATAGCAGCAAAAGAGAAACGATCCAAACACCCAGCCTTAAGCGGCAGATTAAACAATGATACATCTACAAAAGAGACTATCATACAGCTCTAAAGAACAACAAAAAAGAGCTTAATGAATTCATATGGAGAGCTTAATGAAAAAAGAGCTTAATGAAAAAAGTTTAATTTAAAAAAGAGCTTAATTCATTAATTCACATTAATATGAATTAATATATCTGATATATTACTAAATAAAAAAGCAAGATATACATGAGTATCTTGTGTAAAAGGAAGAGAAATAAGAACACACACAGATGCTTATTTCTGCAAAAAGTAGAAGTAGAAGAATAAACCAGAAATTAAAAATTTTTTACCTATAATAGGAAGGCGAAAATGAGATAGAAAAGAATGAGGTGGAAACAAAAATATACTTTTATATTAATTTTGACTAATAAGCAATTAAATGTTTCATATGTTTAATGTTAAATCAATTAGATAAAAAGGCAAATCATAAGAGAATACAAATAGAAACAAAGATAGTGTAGGAGGAATCAATCCTAGTAACTACAGAAGAGCATAACCCCAGTATTTTTTTTAAAGATTTATTTATTTATATATACAAGAACCGGGTTACAGGCCAGATTGAATGAAACACTGCTGAGGGGAGCAGTGGGCAGGACAGGAGAGATCTGCTGTACCATGTGGGTCACCTCCCTGGCAGGCAGCAGGGATCGAACTCAAGCTGCAGTGGCTGCATTTTGCTTCACAGAGCATTGTTTAACCCATTGTGCCACCAGGAAGGCCCATAACCCCAGTATTCTTAATGGGGTTTTCTAAGGGGGGGGGGGGAGACACAAACTGTAATTTTATTAATGTGTGTAAGGGTNACAGAGCATTGTTTAACCCATTGGGCCACCAGGAAGGCCCATAACCCCAGTATTCTTAATGGGGTTTTCTAAGGGGGGGGGGGGAGACACAAACTGTAATTTTATTAATGTGTGTAAGGGTAATTGTATAGCAATTCTGCAACTTATTTCTGTAAATTTTAAGAATGACTAAAGAAGAAAATATATTCATTCTTTCAGAAATCAGGGTTCTCACTTTGGGGAGGAAAAAAACCTAAATTTGAAATGGGGAAGGTTAGGGTAAAAAACCTATGGTGCTGGATCTTAAACAAAATATTAATATGAACTATTGATTTCCTAAAATCTCTATTTCCTAGCTAAACCCCACCACTGTTTTACAGACTACAAGCTATAGGTTTTGTTTTTTAATTTTTAAATGTAAAATTCAGTAATAATGAAAAAACAACTATTATCTTTTTGGCAAGAATGGATACTCAAAGTGTTGAGAACATAGCTTCTCATCCTGCAAAGCCATAAAGATTTACTATGGGGGGGGGGGAATGCACCAACCATTGAACTAGGCTATAAAATTATTAGAAAACGTTAAAGTTTAATAGGCAAAATTAAATAAATGCCATGGTTCATTTAGTCTCGGTTATGAAATAACCATTAACCAAGTCTGCCAAGATTGCAGAAAAATAAAGACACTGGGCTCACTAATTCCAGTTGTTACAATCAAAGTATACTAAAGGCAAGGGTCACTGGATGACTAAGTGATGACTACTGTATACATAAAATGGGATGACAAAACAGAGGGGATAGGAAAAACTGCAGTTTCATTGTGTGTGGAGCATTTACTAGGCAGTGCAACCCAAGGAATGGAGTGGCTGCTGTAAGGAGTCTCTGCTATTGCTGACTGATCAGAGTGTGTGCTGCTGGGCAATGGGATGGTGCACAGAACTGATGTGAAGGACAAAGAGTTTATCTCTGAACTGTAGGAGCAGGCTGAAGAGACCCATGGTAGAATGCTGGAGTTATATATTGATAGATCTAAGTCTGCAAACGCAGATGTTATACTAGTAACTAGGCAACCAGAGCTGAAGAGCTGTTTTTTTTTTTAAAGATTTATTTATTTATGCATACAAGAACTGGGGTACAGACCAGAGTCATGGGAGGTGAGAGGATTCACCAGAGTGAGGAGCAGAACAGGCAGACTGACTGAAACACACTGCTGAGGGGAGCAGCAGGCCAGGCAGAAGAGGTCTGTCTGTGCCATGTGGGTCCCCTCCCTGGCCGGCAGCAGGGATCGAACTCATGCTGCAGTGGCTTGGGCTTGCTTCTTAGTGCATTGCTTAACCCACTGCGCCACCAGGGAGGCCCCAGAGCTTAAGAGTTAAATACCCTGCACCCCTAAATAGGGGAGAGAGTTTAGGGATAGTGGACAGTCTTGGCAACTGCTAGTGAGGGACTATGAGGTTGAGGTTGAAATGTTGGCTAGAGCTTGGGCATTAGACGTGAATAGCCAGAGTCCAAACTGGTGGGGAAAGCTAGATTAGCTCAACTGTGTCTCCATTTAGAAAAGGCTAATTTCTACAGTTCTCACCTGCTTCACCCCCACCTGGGGGCAAAGCTGAGAAAACAACTAAGCATAATACTTCCATTACCAGAGTTCAAAGCACTTGGGCCCTAGCAACAGAAACAAGTGCCCCAGGACAAGGCAAACGGAAAAAAAAAAAAAAGTTTCTATTGCCTAGTCCCTGAACCCATATACACAAGAGCTGAAGGAGAGCTGAGAGGCTGAAAGTAATTATTTGGAAACCATTAACTGAGGAATTGGCCTAGAGGAGGAGGTGACCATGGAATTCCTACCCCCTCATCCAACTCAGGTACAGCAGCAGTTTAGGAGACTTGAACTACTGGTACTCACTAGCACCAACTGCCTGATAGCCTGCTGCCCTGGTTCCTACCTCTTGCACACTCCTGGCACTAGTGCTTGGGTCATCCAAACAAGCAGAGGCTTCTATCAATGAACCAATACAAGAAAAAACCAGACAAGACAAGAAAAGTTCCCTGACCCAACCCACTAAAACAAAAAGTGAACAAGACAGGAACACACCACAAATGACAGAACAACAACAACAAAACCCTGAGCGATAATGTCTCAATCCAACAGAACTGTGTAACCTAACTGATGAGTTTAAGGTAACAGTTATAACTGTGCTTGTCAAAAAAGAATAACAATGGCTGAAAGAATGCAGGAATACAGTAAGAATAAAGGAAATATAAAAATGTGTCATACATAATTAATGGACTTAAAAAATACTATAACTGAAAATAGAATAACACAATAGAGGGTCTCCATAGTTCAGACACTTAGCAACTTGAATGCACAGTGGTAGAAAACACACAAACAAACCAGAAAGAGAAAGAATTGAAAAGATTTAAAACAATATAAGAGTTATTGGAATAAAGAGAAATTTCCATATCATGGGGCAAAGGGAGTCCCATAAGAAGATGAAAGAACTGTAACAGGGTGGTCCCCAGGAAAGGGGGAAGTTCCATAATCCCGGTTCTGCCCTAAGTGGGTGGAGCTGTGCAGGGAAAGAAGATTCTGCAGAGAGGAAGACAGAAGGAAGGGAGGAAGAAGGAAGCAAGATGGAGAGCAGCAAGGAGACCTGGAGGAGGCATGTGGAGCAGAAGGACATGTGAAGAAACTGTGCTTGCTTTTTGGTCTTGGACTGGTTGGAACAGATGTGGGTGAGAGACCCGTGGGGAGGTTAACAATGGCAGCTTTCATCTGGATTTTGATTTTGCTCTTTTCCTCCCAGATCTGTCTGACTCTTTCTGACCCTTTTCTATGGGCCTCCACTGAAAGGTCCTTTGGACATGTGGCAGGCTTTTGGGCCTTGTTTTGGGTCAATCCTATTTGGCTGGACTTTTACCCTCAAGGAGATGGGTAACTTTGGGTGCTTAACTTAGTAACTCTGTTCTTTGTCCTTTCTGTATTGTACCCTAATTGTATTAAAGTTCCTTTCCATTTAAGGCCTTATATGTTTGTCTTGATGAAGCGGATGGCAGAACCCATTCAGAGAGGGCAGTTTTGGGAGTTCTGGGGCTCTCCTCTCCCTGCCCTTTAACATAACCAATGGGTTAAAGAAAAAATTAAAGCAGAAATTTAAAAATGCTTGGAGACTAATAAAACAAGGACACAAGCTATCAGAACTTACAGGATGCAAAAAAATTTTAAGAGGGAAATTAACTGCAATACAGGTCTACAAGAAGCAAGAAAAATCCCAAGTAAATGATTTATATTACATCTAAACCATGTGAAAAAGAACAAGCACAACTAAAAGTAGAAGAAAAATAAAAGTTAGATCACAATCACAATTACAATTACAGAGATAGTAATCAAAATTCTCCCCAAAAACAAAAGCCCAGGACTAGATTTGTTTTACAAGTGAATTTTAACCAAACCTTTAAAGAAAACTTTATGCCAACTTTACTCAAAGTTTTTCAAAAAATTCTAGAAGGATTACTTCCTAATATAGTCTATGATGACATTATCCTAATACCAAAACCAAACAATGGCAGTACACAAAAAAGAGAAAAACTATAGGCCAAATCTCTGTTGAATATAGATGCAAAAATTCTCAATAGTCATAAATTTAGTTCAACAATACATTGTTACAGAGATCATATATATGACAAAGTGGGATTTATTCCAGGAATACAAAAAAAATGTTTTAATATGCATAAATCAATTAATATGATACACTGCATCAAAAAAAGATGAAAACCATCTGCTCTCAATACATGCAAGAAAAGAATTTGATAGGATACAGTGCCCATTTATAATAAAATTCTTAATAAGATGGGGAGAATTACCTACCTCAAGATAATAAAGGCCAAAAATCACAAATCCATAGCCAATTGTATCCTTAACAGTGAAAAACTAGAGGTTCTCCCTCAAGATCAAAAACAAGGCAAGGATGCCCACCACTATCTGTTTAATTTAGTATTAGAGGTTTTAGCTAGCTATAGCAGACAAGAATTAACAGAATTCAGATTGGAAAAGAAGTGAAACTATCATTACTTGCAGATGATAAAATATTATAAATATAAAACTCTAAAGACTCTACCAAAAAGACATTAGAAATAAGAAATTAATATAGTAAAGTGGCCAGCTACATTCAATATACAACTCTGTTGCATTTTTACATACAAAGGAGAAAGAGAAATCAAGAAAATAATTCCATTTACAGTAATATCAAAAAGACTGAAATACCTAGAATTAATCTAACTAAGGAAGTTATGGACTTGTACAACAAAAACATTAAGACACTATTAAAAGATACATATAGAAAAAGACATAAAGAGGTCGAAAGATATCCCATGCTCAAGAATGGGGAAATTTAGTATAGTCAAAATGACTATTTTGCCCAAAGCAACATATGTGCAACCCCTGTTAAAAGTCCAACAGTATTCTTCAAAAAAACTAGAAAAAAAATACCCAAAATTTATATGGAACCACAGAAGACCCTGAACAGCTAAAGTAATTCTGAGAAGGAAAAAGAAAATGGAGGCATCACATTACTTAATTTTAAAACATATTATAAAACAACAGTAGTTAAATATATGGCACTGGAATAAAAATAGACACACAAATCAATGGAATAGACTTAGAGTCCAGAAATAAATCCACACATTTGTCAATACCTAATTTATGACAAATAAGCCACAATCATAGACAAAGGACAGTCCCTTTAATAAACAGTGCTAGGAAAACTGGACAGACATAAAAGAATGAAGTTGAATTACTCCAACTCAATGTCCAAAAATAAATTCAAAGTGGTTTAAAGAGTGGTTATAAGACCAGAAACAATAAAATGCACAAGAGAAATTATTAGTAATACATTTCAAGATATAGATATCAATGATAGAGATGTCTTTGAGGATTCAACAGCAAGGGAAATAAAAGTAAAAACAAACAATAGGAGCTGGCTCAAATGAAAAGGCCTCTATATAGCAAAAGAAAATATTAGTCAATTAAAAGGCATCCTACTGAATGAGAGAAGATAGCCACACATCACACAATTTACAAGGAGTTAATATCCAAGGATGAAGCACGTACTCAACTTAAAAATCAAGCAGCCCAATAAAACAATAGACAGCAGATCTGAAAAGACAATTCACCAAAGAAGATACACAGAAGGCCACTATGTATGGAAACATGCTCATCATCACTTTTAATAACAGAGCTGTCAAGTCTCCAATGAGATATCATTTCACACCATGAGAATACATTAAAAAGACCTATAACAAGTGTGTTAGAAGATGTGGAGAAAAAGGAACCCTCATACATTGTTGGTGGAAATGTAAACTGGTACAGCCATTCCAAAAAGCAGTCTGGCCTCACCTCAAAAAGCTGAAAATGGAAATACAGCAACATGATCCAGCAATCCCACTTTTGCATATCTATCCAAAGAATAGGATACCATCAATTCAAAAAAACCTATGCTCCACAATACTGATTGCAGCGTCATTTACAACAGCTAGGATCTGGAAGCAGTCAAAGTGTCCATTATAAAGAACTGGATAAAGGTGTCCTCCCTGGTGGCACAAGGGGTTAAGTCAGAGTACTACAGCAGCCACTGCAGCATGAGTTCTATTCCCTACTAGGAAGGTGACCCACATGGTGTGGCGCAGCAGACCTCTCCTGTCTCCCCTGCTGCTCCCCTCAGCAGTGTATTTCAGTTGATCTGCCTGTTCTGCTCCCCAGTCTGTCTCTGGTGAGTCCTCTCAACCCCCGCACCAACTCTGGCCTATACCGCAGCTCTTGTATGCATAAATAAATAAAACTAAATCTTTAAAAAGAAAGAATTGGATAAAGAAGGTGTGATATACCCACACGATGTAATACTATGCAGCTATAAGGAAAGAAGAAATATAAATGGAAGGAGCCCAAGAGAATTATGCATAGCAAAGTAAGTCAGAAAGATAAAAACAAGTATTGGATACATACAGGAAAATGAGGAATCAAAGTGTAGAACAGACAAAATAATATAAGTATAAACTAGCAGACACTGATAAACATAACAAGGTTTCTGAGACTAAGAGGGAGGGGGCAAAGAGAGAGGGCCAAAGTAGTATGTGCTAGGAAATAAATAAATAAGAGAATAGTTTGTAACAATACTTAATAGAATCTATAAGTAATAATTTTAAGTCTGACAGGGCATTCATGTTTGTACTATTGATGAGAAAAAAAAGTAAATCAACATTTACTGGTTCCCTATAATGTCAATGTAACATATGTAAGTATATATGTCATTACACACACACCCTCAGAAACAGGAGGGCTTTCAGTTTTCAAAACTCAGTTCATGTGAATATTAAGTCTCCCCTGGTCTTACCTTGGTTGTATTTTCACCATTCCTTTCATATCGAATTCGTTCTTGAATTTTTTCAGCAATGTCTTGTGCGATTTGGCAAGTAGAATCGTATGTGGAAAACCTGTGTTAAAGTCATGAGTAAAATGTTTAACAGTCTTTAAAAAAAATTTCTGCATTATCTAAGTTTCAGCTTTTAATTCTAGTCACAGATTGAAACAGGAAGGGAGGATAAGAGTAACACCCATAGTGAACAAATCAAAAGTGTTGAATAGTAATTACTCTGAGTCAGGTTCTATTCTAAGTGCTTCATTTAGACTATTTCACTCCACACAAGAACACCAGGAGATGGGTACCAGCACTATCTCCAACTTATGTGCACCAAGAGGCACAATAACTTGTCCAAGTTGGTACTACCAGCTGCAAACCAAGGTTATCTGCCTCAAAGCCTGCACTCTTAACAACTCTGCAATTGTGGCAGTGATAACGTGTTTACATTCCTTAAATTATAAATGGAGGCCCCTTCAGTACTGAGTCCAGGCACTGGAGAGTATAGCAGAGAAAAAAATGGACCAAGTTCCTGCTTTCAAGGAGCTTAAAGAAGGGAGAAAGGCATAAAACAAATACATACACAGCATGTCAGGTGTTGATAAGTGCTAAGGAGAAAAATAAAGCAGATTTTACGACCTGAATTATTATTTTTTTTTTCATGCAAAAACTGGAACATTTGGCCAAGCAGCAGTTTTCAGTATTCTGTACCTGGACAGTAGGAAAAGCTGTTGATGGAAATAGTTCAGCACAAAGCTAAAAAGGGCAGGGTGGCAGGCAAGGTGAGGAAGCCAGCCAGGCACATTATCTGGAGAAGAGCTTCAAGGAACAGGAACTGCACAGGTTGTTTATTCCACAACAAAGTGCCCTTCAGAGAAAGGCCATGCCTTCACCTGGCATCTAGGCTTACCTGAACGTTTTCCAAACAATTATGGATCTTCTATCTGTTACTCAAAAGTGTTGGGCGCTTTGCAGGATTCATAGCAAATTCCAAGTAGTCCCTTATTTTTTTACTTTTCCTATGTTTTATAGAAAATACTTAAAGCGTGTTTACACATTTTCTCTCTCCTACCAGATATAGTCTGTTCCTAAAGAGCAGTCAAGAAAATAGGAAGGAGTCTAAGAAGGAAAACTGGGTCCTGATCTCAGCTTTTCCCCTTTTCTCTTCCATATTGTCATCTGTGAAAAAAGGAGCTTAAGTCTGGCTGTGGCACCAGACCACAGATATGAAAATCAATAAGATGCAATACACCTCCTGCCAAATGTACAGTATAAATGGTGAGGACATCTGGAAGCACTCAGGCCTGACAGGTTACCTCTTGGGCTAAGCCACAAGGTTAAAGCAGACCTCTCTTGCCACCATCAGAGGGAGGAACACATTCTACATTTCGGGAAAGGCACAAGGAGCCAGCAAAGATGAAAGGAATAAAATGTGTCTGGCAGTTTAGCTGAGAGGCCGTGGTGGGGAGAAGGACAAAATACAAAATGATAAAGGAGTAGAAGTCCGTTTCTACAGTGTCTTGAACACCAACCCAATAAGGTCAGACTTATGAAAGAATTTTATATCTGCAGGGGATACATTTATACTTGGAGTGAAGCCCTAAAGAGATTAGGGGAACAGCTGCAGGACACACAGGACAATATCCCAACAGTCTCGCCCCCAATCCTCATGTTCACTTTGAGCAGTGGTTCTAAAACGTTGCCATTGCAGGATCAGAGAAAAGTTATCAGGCTTTTCCGCCCTCCCGCCATTGGTGTGATGGACACCTGCAGTGCTGCACACAGGCCTAAGTGGGCATGCGCAAGTGGGTGCACCTGGGTTTAGACACGGGCATAGAAGGGCGGTGTCACGAGGACACCAGCAGAATAAGAGCAGGGGAGAGATAGAGGCAGAGAGAAAAACAGAAGAACAAGAGAAGCATCAGCAAAGTAGCCAAGAGCATGAGATGCACTACGGGCTAGGAGACCTACCCGCCCCCTGTCGCCCCACCACCACCCCCCCAGGCTCCCTGCCTTTGTGTACCTGGTCACCTCTGATAATAAAAGCATAAAAAGCCACCGAGGGCTCCAGGACTCCTTCCTTTACCCCATGTAGTAGCAGGAAAGGAGCACTAGAGCAGGGTTCGGGATGGTTCTGGGCAGACGGGTCAAGGAAGGAGAGTCTTGGAGCCCTCGGTGGCTTTTCATACTTTATTTAGTAGAGGTGGCCAGGTACATGGCAGGCATGGGTGCTGTGGGGCTGGGAGGCTGACAGGCCTCCTAGCCCCCGGTGCATCTCACTGACTCAGCTGCTTCTCTCTCTCTCTCTCTCCTGCTGCTGCTGCTGCTCTTCCTGTCGTCGGTCGGTCCTCGCAGTTCTGGCGTCCTCATGATGCCGCCCATTTATGCCCGTGTCCAACACAGGTGCGCCCACTTGCGCATGCCCACCCTGGAATGCTCGCTGCACCTCAGGTGTCCATCATCAGTGGTGGGAGGGTGGAAATATCTGATCAACCTTTATCCGACACCCCATCTGCCGGAATCATCGAGAACTTGCTCTGTGCCCTTGCTGGCACCACAGCCATATATTGGAATAATTAGAGAATCTTAAAAAAAAAAAAAAAAATAAAAATGAAAAAATTCTGAACTCACTCCCAAGCGTTCTGGCTACACTGGTATGTGATTTGACCTGGACATGAGTTTTAAAAGCTTCCAGGTGATTTCAATCTGTAGCAGTGTGTGAACCACTGGTCTAACAGGAATCAGAGACCTCAGCATGGTATCCAGCACACAACACCTAAACTACTAGTTTAGGAAAACTAATATGAACTCCATTTATGTAAATAGTTGGGAATGAGCAAAGAGTGGCAAGAGATAAAGGAAGATTTTCCAGTTATTCAACTCCATTACCAGTCACCAGCGTTTACTATCAGTAAGGCATGAAGCTATAAAGGACTGAACTGTGGTACAAATGGATAGCATAAAAGATGTCAGAGATAAAAGAAAATCCCAAAGGAGATCAGTGAATATTCTGATATGAGAAATGAAGAAAAAGCAGATGAGCAGTTTTCAGGCCCAAGTGACCAAGAGGATAAGAAGCCGTGAAGGAGACCTAGGAACTTAAGAGGAGCATCAAAGAAGTATCCTGACTCAATTAGGCCTCTAATCTAGTAGAAAATCACAGTATATGGTTCAATTGATATATGTATAAGCTTAACTTTAAAATATATGCAGTATAAAAAGGTATAGAGGGTGCCTCCTTGGTGGCCTAAAGGTTAAGTCTCAGTGCTATCACCACTGAGGCCTGAGTTCAATCCGTGGCCAGGGAGTTAACTCACATATGGCACAGCAGACCTCTCCTATCCAAGGAGAGCAGCTAAACCAGCTGCTCCCCTTAGCAGTGTATTTCAGTAAATCCACCTGTTCTGCTCCCCACTTTGTCTATGGTGAATCCGCTCACCCCCCACATCTCTGGCCTACACTACAGTTCTTCTATGAAAAAAAAAAAAAAGGTGTAGAGGGCATTGATCAAATAAGAAAGGCAAAATTATAATTACAGATATATAATATAGATGAATCCTTCAGACACAATCACATGCTTCTTCCATTAAACAATAAGCTTTGATATGTGATTAAAGTAGTAACTTCTATATATTTCCGTTTTAAATATTAAAATACTACTCAAGAGTAAAGCATTACTGACCTATGATTTTTAATAACCCAGAGGCAAAGCTGTAGTGGAGTCTGTTTTTCAACTCCCATTCCATTATCCTTTCTACCCTCCTGATCAGCAACCTACTTTGCTAGTACAGTGGAGTTTTCCCCATTGTCTACGTTCAACAAGTGACAAAGCCACTGAGTCAAACTCCTTGGGAGTAACATGAAAAATTATAAATGCTTTGTCAACATTAACTGAAAGAGACCTGGGGTTCGGTAATAGCCCCACTGATCTAAATGGATAACCTGGAAACTTTCCCTTATCTCTTTATTTTCTACAGCTGTATAAAGTGGGGAAGTTGGCTTCCAGGAAGTGAAGGGCAACTTAGCAATCAGTAAATACCAAAGGCCTTAAAAATGTGCTTCCTCTTGGAGCCAGTGGTTCTACTTTGGGGAAGCTGGCTTAGGAAATGATATAGAACAAAGGGGCAGTTTGCAATATTAAAAAAAATAAAATAACTAATATTACAAAGAGGAATAATTAAATTACGGCCACTCATATAATGTACTATCACATATCAAAAAAAGTGTGTTTTTGGTAAATATTTAACACTATGGAGAACTATTCCCTGTTTTATAATAATATATATATAACACATATAGTATATGTATTATATAGGCTAAAATTATAAAATCATTTTAGAAATCAATAATGGCTATTATTCCAAATGATGGAGTTAAAAAGGTTTTGGGTTTCTTTTTTCTCTGCAAATACTTTGTAAATTTCCTATCAAAGTGTATATTATTGTTAAAATTAGGTGGACAAAAAATCAGTTAAGCCATTGGCTCAGATAACCTAAACGCCAAGCAGGGATAACTTTAATCATGCAATCCATTCTCTTATTACCCAGGCTGTCTGCAACTTAAACAATTATTAGGTATATTAGAAATCACAGCTTAACACATACACTCCAACAACTAACAGTCCTATGTGCTATAGGACTATGTTCCCCAGAGACCAGAACTTGTATCTTTCACCATTCAGTCCTTGGATGTCAATTGCTTTATAAATTACTCTTATCTACTACTGTTTTGCTGCATGTAAGTTACCGCTGCACCTGGTGAGAGTAAAAAGCCTTATAAACAAATACACAATTTCCCACTGAGATTCCTACAAGATTTTTGAAGGGCCCCCAAGATCTAGAGTCAACTAATTACTAAGTGGCTGGTGATCAGAGATTCTAAATCTCGGTTTCTTCACTGGGAAACACGGGGTTCACGGGATGGACTGGCATTCCACAGAAAGGTCACTTCACTTTAACAGGCTCCAGGAAACCTGCATCAGCCTGCCTCACAACCAAGATGGGCGGGAAATACCCAAGAGGAGATGCACCTCAGAAGGAACGTTAGAGGATGGGAACTAGTCCTCGCTCCTTAGAGGTCCACCCGCTCTCCTGCCTGGGTCACCCTGCAAGGAACAAGGGTAGCGGGATGCAAGAGTTCTCCTCCACCCACCTGCGCCCCCCTCCTCAGCAAGGAAAGGGTTCTCGTAGGCCCTCCCCCTCAACTCCAAAGGCCTCTAGCTTCAAAGCCTAACGACCACCAGCTCCCCTGAAACCCGTGCCCCCACCCCGTCCCCGTGGACTCAGCGCGAAGTCACCCTCACCCCGGGCTCACCAGGGGTCTGGTGCCATCCTGCAGGCTCCGCCCTCTCCTCGGACACTTCCTGCTCGCGGCAGCTGACTACGGCGGCCGACGGGGCTCATACACCGTGGATCGGGCGGGGCTCATACGCCGTGGATCGTCCGGTGCGCGCCCAGAACCTGGAGTTTGCAAAGCGATTGTACCTTAGGGCTGCAGAACTATGATTTTAAAAAAGGAAAGCACTTACCCACAGTAGGTCGGTTGGAGCAATCTACTCCAGCTAAGAGACGCGAACATTTTGGTGCAATTAAAACAAAATTGTTGCTGAAGTCTAAGCATTTTCCCAGAAGGTGAGAGTTCCTCGGGACCCCTTAGCAATTACTTAAAATTTGATCCTGCTTGAAACCAAAACAACAAACAAAAGACGGGATTGTGGTGATAGCTGCACAGATAAAATGTGTGAATTTTACCTCAGTAAAGTTTGAAAAACATTTTCTTTAATCCCATTTCAAACAAGGGTCCCATCCGACGAAATTCTCTGATTATTTTTTAATGTTATTTGGTGCTTGATTATATGGTTACCAAAAGAGTCACAGACTCTTTACGGGGCGGGGTCAGGGTATTTAGAGCCCCCTAAATTTCCAAATAGAAAAGGTGAAAAGAAACCCTCTTTCGATTATTTCAGTGCCGGTGTGGATCTAGCGCGCACGCGCACGTCCGTTACCATAACGACCAGAAGACGCTGCGTCGCTGGAGTCAGAGAGGAAAGGAAATCTCCTAGTGATGGAGGACCAAATTTCTCCCAAGACCGACGTGGCTGAGTTGGAACTTGAAGCCGTGATTGGCTTCAATGGTGAGGCCTCGAGCATATCTGAGCGGGGTGGTTTAGGAATATCAGGGGCATACTGGGCAAGTGAGACACGGTGGCATCTGGAAGACAGTGGGACCCTGGCATGAGTCCTGGCTAGGGCCAAGCATGAGGATCCTATCTCAGATCCTGAGAGTCACTTCCTTGCTCCAATATCAGGGAGTGGGATAGGTTTTGCCAGCACCTAAAAGGAACCAAATGCCTCCTCACCGGGTTAGAAGGATGAGTAATAATGACGCTGGTTAGCCCTTCTCCTGCTAGTCAGCCCGCCCCCTGACTTTAAGTCCACGCAGCCCCCACAGCTGCCCCGATGCTCTCGGTGACTAACATTTGAGGCTAGCTAACATCTAAAACCCCAGCTGGTGTACTAAGAAGAAACTGGTTAGGGGAAGTGTGCTCGAACGACTTCTTTGGAGAACGATCTTAGTTTCTAGCCCGAGTTTTAACGGTGAGAAATTCAGATCACAGTAGAAGAGGACACTAGGGGGAGCTGGAGAGAAGAGATGGTTTAGTCAGAGGAGGCCAGATCCTTCTGCTCAAATCTGATTTGTGGCTGCCTATTGTTTTGAACATTATGGGAGCAATGCATGGTTTTCTTTATAAGGGCTAAAAAAGATGGATTAAATTTTTCAAAAAAATCAGTCTTTTAAAAAATACATTGTGATGTAAAGCTTTAAAAATGTAATAATGTCGATGTAGAAAAATCAGTGACTAAAGTTTAAGCACTTTCTAAGACTTGGCTCTTGACTCTTTATCTGCATTTACTTTAATAGTCTGTGATACAAAGTGGGTAACTAAGTACATCTGAGCTACATCTTTACAACTGATTATACAATCATTGGTAGAGAAAGCGAGTGGCCTTCCTCTGTAGCAAGTGCAAAGGATTACATTAGTGAACATATAAAGCCTCATCTATAAAGCCCTGCGACTGAATTCCTTTTGTTTTATAGAATTAAAATAATAAATATAGGGTCAATTATATCTGGGTCTTCCATGGCAATTACTAATTATCTTCGACTTTTAAAATAACCCAAATTAATTGAATTGTTTTTACCTTATTTTGTGACAGTATGTATTTTTTCATATAGTCAAATATTCATTATGTAGAACCATTATAAGTCAGATAGTATGCCCTGCATTGAGAATACAGGAATCAACCCATAGCCATACTTAAAAAGAAGAGTTCAGAAAATTGGGAGACCAAGAACTTTTGCAAACAGCTGTCTGGACCTTTGTTCCAATGTTGAGATCATTGGTATGTCTGCTGTCTTCTAGCTGTGGGGGACTGGGTTCTCCTTTTGTCCACCTTCAGATACAGTTCTGGTCTGTTCCATGGGTAAGAAATTCTATTTCCCCCATGTCTTCCTAGTCTTAAAAGTCTAGACCTTAAAGTAAAAAGTACTAATTACTTTGGAATTACTAGTAGGCTACAAAGGCTGCTTGGTGGTTGACTAGAAAAACTTCTAAATTGCTTATTGGACCAGTGAAAATTTAGTTTCTTATTAAAATAAATTAATTTGGTAAGAAAGAACGATGAAGAGGAAGCATTTTTCCAGCTAAATTCCAAACCTCAGATTCCTGATCTAATGGTATCTTGTTTTGAATATAATTTGCATTTGCCTAATTACTTGTGAAGTTGCATATCCTTTTATATGTTTATTGGCTTTAGAATTTTCTCCTTCATGAATTGCCTGTTCCTTTGCTTTGCTAATTTTTCTGGTGGGCTGTTTGTGTTTCTTGTTTGGTAATGGTCCTTCCCCTATCCTAGATATATTCTTTGTTATGTAGTTTCATTTTGTCTTTGTCTCTAGAAGTTTTTAGTTCAGATCTAAAGTCAGAATCTGCATTTTAACTAAATCTTCCAGAGATTTTATACACATTCAAGACTGATAAGAGAGGTACTAGACTACTAGTCATCTAGTGTATCTCTGTTCCACTATCTTCTTGTCAGTAGAATGAAATTACAGATGATCCCCTCTTTGTTTTAGTTGAAGTGAGGCCTAGTCTAAAAAAGCTTCCTCTTTTGTACTTAAAAAAAAAAAAAAAAAAGACCAGTCACTTGTGATTATGATGATTTTTAACCTCTCTCTTTTAGGACATGTACCTGCTGGGCTGAAATGTCATCCTGACGAAGAGCATCTGATTTACCCTCTGGGTTGCACAATCCTCATTCAGTCAATAAATACCCCAGACCAGAATTTCCTACATGGTCACGGCAACAATGTCTCCTGTGTGGCCATATCTGCAAGTGGAGCTTATATTGCCTCGGGACAAGTCACATTCATGGGCTTCAAGGTGAAAAACTGAACATAAATCTTAGTCAATTGATTGATCTTTGCCCCCTAGAAAATCATCCCACTTCAGCTTAGCCCTGTGCCACCACGGGTCTCCACCCTCCTTCCTTGCAACTGCTTTTGATCTCATTTTCATTTTGTCAGAGAGAGTGTGAAGAAATCTATTGTTTTTACATCAACTGTTGCACCTAGTTACATATAGTGCTCAGGAGCAAAAGTCCCTGCTTAAAACTATTTCCATTGTTTTGCTCTCATGTTTGTAAGACATGTTCTAATTTCTAGAAAACTGACAGTGCTGACTCTTTTTCCTGAGATGAAGAGCTTCTCCTCAGATAATTTTAAAGCCTGTCTAGGACCTGACAGTGTATTCTTCCTCCAGGCTGATATCATTTTGTGGGATTATAAGAAAAAGGAGCTGATTGCTCGACTGTCACTTCACAAGGGAAAAATTGAAGCTCTGGCCTTTTCACCAAATGACCTATACTTGGTATCACTTGGCGGCCCAGATGATGGAAGGTAATAACCAAAATATCTTTACTTATTTTCCACCAGGCATAGTTCTAGACTTTTCAAGTACCTTCTCCCCTCTAGCATCCTCCATCCGCCCCTCTGTATTTGAATGTGCATTGTGTGCAAAGCCTATGAGGAAAACACTAGGATTGAGGGTGGTTCTCAATCCTGACTAGCCCTGAAATCCATTGGCGTGTTTCAGAAAATTACTAAATGCCTGATTCTAACAGTTAGATTTGATTGGCCTAGATTTTAGGAACTACAACAGCTTTCCAGGTGATTCTAATGTGCAACTGAATTTGAGAATTATTGCTATAAAAGAGAGAGGATGAGAGCATCAGAATCATCATCATCAAAGACTATAGCAAATTTTTTTGAACACTTACTATGTGACAGGTGTGTGTCGAGTATTTTAACTGCATTATCTCATTTAAGCTTCACAGCAGCTCCAGGAGACGTGAGCTATTGGGACCATTTAACAGATGAGATGTTGCCCTGACGGTGTAGGAAATTCTCATCACAACTGCTAAGTAGCAGGGCTGGCAGACAACCCTTGGCAGTATGAATTCAGACATGGCATATTTAATTTGCTAAGACATGATCTTTGCCTTCCAGAACTCACAGTAAAATTTGGTAGGCAGAAAATACATACAAATGAAATTGAGGAGGGGTCTCCCTGGTGGGTGCAGGGGTTAAAGTCTCAGTGCTATCAAGCTGTGGCCAGCCACTCAAGCCTGAGTTCAATCCCCACCCAAGGAGGTGGCCCACATGGCACAGCAGACCTCTCCTGCCTTGCCCGCTGCCCCCCTCAGCAGTGTGTTTCAGTCAGTCTGCCCATTCTGCTCCCCACTCTGTCTCTGGTGAATCCTCTCACACATACACCCTTCCCTCCCTCCCCTGGCATCTCTGGCCTACACCCCAGTTCTCCTATGCATAAATAAATAAAAATAAATTTAAAAAAAAAAGAAGGAAATTGAGGGGGCAAATGCATTTAAAACACTGTATTATGGAGAATAATGCAGTCCATATTCCTATGTAAATGCCAAAGAAACATGTCCATAGAAGAAAATAACAACAGCTGAGGTTTAAAACATTGATGCACTTGTATCGTTATGTCCTTGTTTGAGATCATGAGTTTATTACAAAGGAAATTTACATTTATTTGCATTGGTATATTTATTCCTCTCTTACCATAGTGTGGATCAAAAAATCATCATGAAATTTCCTCCTTTAAGTCATTTCCTCCTTGTAAAATATATATTAATGAATAACTTACTAAAAAAAAAAGTCATTCCTTCCTGTGTAAGTTGCAACGCCTTCCCTGGAACCAGTTCCATTTGACTGTTTTTGATAAGAAACGTATCCAGAAATCATCTGTCAACATTATTAGCTCAACTTAGACCAATAGTTCTCACCTTGGGTGCATAATGAAATCACCTGTGTAAATGTTTAAACTACTGATGTCTAGGGTAACCTACTTATGAAACTTTTAGCATTAAAATTACCTTAGGACGGGGACTACACCTGAGGGGAGAAAGCATACATTGTATAACAATGAAGAATGATGTAAATTATATATATATATAATAAAATAAATGTAAAAAAAAATAAAATTACCTTACTATCCATGTTCCAATACAGGTAGCTTTCCTGAGTACCTTCATACCAGGGATCTCTTGAACGAGTATACATACAGACAGATCTCATTCTTTGCATGACAATATGGTGTCACATTCTTTCTAGAACCACTAGAAGAACTGTTTCTTATGTTGAAAGCCATTTCCCCTGACGTCCCTGATCCCTCTTGTTTTGGCAGCGTGGTGGTGTGGAGCATCGCCAAGAGAGAAGCCATCTGCGGCAGTCCGGCAGCCGGCCTCAATGTAGGGAACGCCACCACGATTGTCTTCTCCAAGTGTCGGGACGAGATGTTCGTCACTGCTGGAAAGTACGCGTCTACGGCCAGGCTGTGTGGGACTCACTGTGGCTTGTGCAGAAATCATTTCGATTTGGGGGGAAAGGATTTCAGTCCTGGAAGAAAAATACTTCTCACGATTTTATAGTTAAAAATCCATTTAGCTGAAGGTCTTTTTGATATGGTTATTCGAAAATCCAGTGCATCTATAGAAGCCTCAGGCTATCTGCTGAACTCATGTCAGGCTGTCTGTGCTTGATAAAATGTAACCTTCCGCCCGTGCTTGCAGTGAAGACTCAGTAGTGTGGACGGCTTAGCTCCTGCTCTTCATTTAAGCCTTAGGAAGTCAGGTTTGCCCATGAAGCAAGGTGGGAAGTTTCCCTTGTCTGATTGTAGGGCCTCTGGGGTCATTCCCAGTGGGGTCAGCTTTGATGAGGCACAAGTCAAAGGTCTGAACAGAGGCCAGCATCTGTTTCCTTGATGAAATTAAGAGTCATCCATCAGAGTCAGCGTCTTTCATGCTATGTACCAGTCGAAGGTTAGAAACCTGCGAATGTAGGATTGAGGTATAGGTGGGGTGGACAATCCTTTTCAACCCATCTCTGCGTCTCACCCTTGAGCGGCACACATCATTGGCGGTTTTCAAAGCAGAGCAGAATTTGCACTGATCTGTCTGTACTGTGGCATGCAGCATAGGTCTGCTCCATTATTAACAGTGAGGAAGGGTTTATTCAGAGGCTGTGCAACTAACTGATCAGCATGAGAACGAATTAGACAGGACTCTAGTCCTAAAGCAGATTATCATGTCCTGTTCCATCTTCAGAGGCCATCAGTGACAATAAAGCCCCTAAGTTCCAGGGTGGTTTGTTTTATGAGGGGTCTTCCTGCTTCTGAGCAGTTGTTTAAGCAACAGGGACCCACCCATTCGAATATCCAGGAACGACGTTTCTTCAGGAATCAAAAGTTGAATTTAAACAAGACAATTTATATCTAGGTATGTTTTAATTTCACATGATATTGACAACTGAGAAAAAATTAGCAATCAGGTATGATTTCTGGTATGGCTCCCATATACCTAGATTCTTCATTATGGTACTAATTATAGTTATTCCATTATATTGTCCCCCAGGAGATGTCCTGCAAATTCCAATAGAGCATCCAATTTACATGTACCAGGAAAGCAATAATAATGATTTTTTTTAATTTGGAAAAGTACATTTAAAATACCTACTGAACACTTTACTTGCTACATAACTGTGGGTCAAGAAAAAAAAAGGAAGACCGAACTTGATCTATATATATATATATTTTTTTTTTAAGATTTATTTATTTATGCATACAAGCACTGGGGTACAGGCCAGAGGTTTGGGGGGTGAGAGGATTCACCACAGAGAGCGGGGAGCA
>JAGFMF010012125.1:605819-634207 GCA_019455555.1 Galemys pyrenaicus | reverse complement strand
CACCCTGGCCGGCAGCAGGGATCGAACTCGTGCTGCAGTGGCTGCGGTTTGCTTCATAGTGCGTTTCTTAACCCACTGCGCCACCAGGGAGGCCCTATATATATATTTTTAAGTTACTCTCTTCGACCTTAGGATATTGTGATGTTGACTTTGCCATTTTTATCTATTATTATTATCAGGTTAACACAATAGACAATGAATAAATTCCAACTATATGCTAAGTCTTGTCTAAGGTACTGATTTTGCTTGACTTTTAGTTTCTTAGTCTAATTTCTTCTTCCCTGAAGACATAATGAAGTGCTTCCTTTAAAAAAATATCCTCAACTCAATGCCTTAAATAATAACAATAACAACAAACCCTAATGAACTCTAGCTTGCCTCTAATGTGTTTAATTGCTAATTTTGTATACTTGTCTGTTTTTACCTCTATGGTTCGAGTATTCATTTCAAAAGTAGAGAGGAGAAGGCATGCATGGATTCTTGCTCTGCTGTCTGTAGACTCTTCATTTTCACATTTCAGGAGTGGGGGTCATAACCTACCTTATAAGGTGGTTATGAGGATCAAATGGAAGATCAGAGCTAGAACCCCAGGCTTTACCACACCCTCAAAGATGTCTGGTCCATTCTCCTTCAAAATAATACAGAAAACAGAGAGGAGATGAAATAGTTATTAATGGGTATCTTCTTCAAAAATAGTACAGAGGTCTTTTATTTTTACTTACATGCCATGAATTCACAGGGGATGGGTTCCAACAGCTCAGTCTCCTCTCCATTAGTTCTCATAAAGTTTGCCTCTCTAGGTGAAGCCAGCAGGAGCTTCAGCTGAACCCATGTACCATTTTCTCTCTCAAGTTTCAAAAGGTACTTCAGCTGTTAGGATGCTTCATATGCTCAATATGAACATCAAACCTTGGCAAGAATCATGCCCTTGACTTGTTTGTTTACAACAGTGACCAACTGTCCTAGTCAATTTGGCAATTTCCTGGAAATTGGCACGTCCCTAAATGGGTATCCATTTGATCGTGCTTTTCTTTTCTATAGTGGGACCATTCGAGTTTGGGAACTGGATCTCCCAAATAGGAAAATCTGGCCTACTGAGTGTCAAACTGGACAGACGAAGCGTATAGTCATGAGTATCACTGTAAGTATTACTTTAAGTGACTATTAGTACAAGTTCCTGTTAACACTCCTGCCCAAGGGGTGTGTGTGTGTGCACAGGTAGCTTGGGCTGGGGGTAAGGAAGTGGGGTCTGGACATATGTGGGCTATTGATCAAGTTGTTACAGGTGTGAGAGAGTTTAACTTTTGGAATTCCCTGCAGAAGTCAAAGAGGAACTGTCTGGATACAATTCTGGGTGCCTCTTGGTTTGCTAGGACCTGGGCTATCATTGCATGCCAGGAGGGAGCTTCCTTCCCCTGCAGGGAAGCTATAGAGTCAGCAAGTACTCAGAGCCCACACAACATCCTAATGCCACTTAGGCTACTCCTGCCACTGGACATAAAGTTCCTCATCATGAAATTCATTGTTGAAATGCAATCTCTTCCATAAAGAGGAATTGTTCATATATTTTTAAATGTGGATTCACACATTTAATTCCACTCTCCATTGACTAGTTCTTCCTGTTTAGTCTGTTTATGAATATAAATGCTGGAAAATATGCGATAAAGTAAATGTATGTTCTCTTTGGAGGTGCACACTTCCATCCTAGGGGTCCCTGGAAGGTGTCTCAGAAGTCGCAACATCAGATACAGGTAGACTTTAAGCGAGAGGCAGGCTAATTGGAACCTCACATTTCCTCCTGTTCTGTGTTTGGCCCTCAGAACTGTTCTTACCCATCTGGAAGTCTTAGGAAATAGAAGTAGCCTTGAGCATGTCTATGGGCCTTCTTGGAATCTCACAGAAAGCCCATCCTATGCTTGATTTGGAGTTAGTGGGCATCACTGAGGAATCTCAGGTCTTCAGGTGTCTTTTTCTCTCTGATCCCCAGATGTCTAGTGATGACAGCTTTTTCTACCTTGGTACCACAACTGGAGACATCCTCAAGATGAACCCTAGGACCAAACTGTTGGCAGACACTGGACCTGTGAAGGACAAATATAGTCTGGTGAGTAGAGACCATCAAGTCTGCTCTGCTCTACTGTTTTCTAGTGATTTCTTCCTTCCAGTGCCAGCATAGACATTTGTTAAGTAGAGTCTGTGGAACAAAGAAAAGGTCTATTATATACCCAAGACCATGTCTAAAACTGCAAGGTGCGATGACTAGTTCCCTAAGCCCTCATCCTGGTCTATATTTGGGACATAGGCACTCATGTATTTGGGAAATCAAAACCATACCTTTTTGTTTTTCACTTCTTCAAAGTATAGGAACTAATATTGAACCCTATTATGTCTTCTTCTCTAAAAGTATGAATTTTTAATATAGGCAACATGCACAAGTGATTTTAAAGGGAAGAAGTTTATTGAAGAAGTTTGCATCTTGTAAGGCATGAAAGGCTATTTCCTGAATATTATTGACTCTGCCTAGGGAGTCATCAGAAGCAATATTTTTTGAGCTTCATTTAAGTGAAATTCCAATGTGGTGGCACTCATGGGCTTGGTTGTGCTCATTGTACCAGGTCATATACTGATCCTTTTTTTTTTTAAGATTTATCTTTATTTATTTATGCATACAAGAACTGGAGTGTAGGCCAGAAGTGCGAGGATTCACCAGAGAAAGAGAGGGGAGCAGAACAGGCAGATCTACTGAAATACACTGCTGAGGGGAGAAGCAAGTGAGACAGGAGAGGTCTGCTGCAGGATGTGTGGGTTGGCTCCATGGCTGGGGATCGAACTCTGTCTTGGTGGTAGCACTGAGACTTAACCCTTGGGTCACTGGGGAGGCCCATACACTGATTCTTAATGATCAAATCATTTGACATTTTCCTAATGCTGTTTCTCTCCCTAGGGAGTGTCAGCTGTTGAGTCCCTGAAGATGGGAGGTTTGTTGGTGGGCTCTGGAGCTGGCTTGCTGGTGTTCTGTAAAAGCCCCAACTACAAACCTATCAAGTAAGTTCTAAGTTCCTAGGAGTGGGATAGGGTGACACACCAGAAGGAGCTTTGCTGAAGCCATCAACTGAGTAATATTGGCAGAGTGGTATTTAAATTAAAGAATTGATCTTGCTGTTAAGTAAGTAGTTGGAATCACAATAGATGATGGTTCTTTGCCAATGAAATGACATTGACTTGTGTTGAATCAAGCCAAAGTAGTCTACTATGGATACTTCCCTTCTAATAAATGCATACATGCATGAGTTATTCCTTAGCAAATACCTTGAGCCATGTCAGAGGAAATGTGCTGTTATAAATTTATCCAACCAGTAGTCTCCAATTTTAAACTTTCAATTTCAGTTTCTTCAATGAAAATATTATATAAAGCCATAATGTCAGGTACTCAAGCTTGAAGTTGATGCATTAGAATACAAGATTTAATGCAAATAACCAATAATCTCAGCTATCTCTATGTGCCAGATACTGTGTAGTATGCTTTACATGGCTTATCTAATTGAAATAAATAAAACATTGTCATTAACTTGTTAAATGAGCACTTCCTCCATCCAAACCAATGTACTAGCTGCTCTTAAAAAACTCAATAATGGAAAAAAAAAAAAAACTCAAGAATGGTAACATAGAGTCTTTTGTCTCCCAGAATGTAGTTTGTTTTTGGGTTAGGAAATAGACACTTGAGAAAGCCACTAGAATATGAGATAATATGTAAGCAAAAACCTCATGGTCCAGGTAAATAAACCATGGATGTTAGAGAGAAAATAAGGAAAGTGAGTAATTTTATTGGGATGAAGACATCAGGAAAGGTACTTTAGAGGAGCAGAGGAAGAACTTGAACTTAAGTCCAACAAAAGCCAGACATCCTTAGACATACACACTCCATATGGCCTCTGCTAACTCTTAGGGAACCAGAGGTAGTTGTATATATGTTATGGGTAGTTGTATATACATTATAACAATGTGCATCAGCTGTCTTCACTCAGTCTATATTGAGTACTCTCTAGTACCAGGAGCAATTCTAGGTATTTGAGATCAAGCAAAAGAGAAGGAAAAAAGAATTCCTGCTATCATGGAGGGGAATACATTCTAACAGGAGAGGAAAGACAGTATATAATTTAAGAAAACAAGTATATAATATTAAAGGGTGTTGCGTACAAGGGAGACCATTGGAATTAGGTGTAGTGTCCATATGATTAGAGTTTGAAGCAGAGGAAGGGACAGGTTGAAATTTAGAATCCACTGCTCAATAAGAATAGGGCCTCCCTGGTGGCGCAGTGGGTTGAGCACTGCACTGTGAAGCATCTGCGGCACAGCAGTGCAAGTTCAATCTCCAGCCCGGGAGTGACCCACATGGCTCAGTAGACCTCTCCTGCCTCGCCCGCTGCTCCCCTTAGCAGTGTATCTCAGTCAGTCTGCCTGTTCTGCTCCCCACTCTGTTTCTGGTGAATCCTCTCACCTCCCACAACTCTGGCCTGTACCCCAGTTCTTGTATGCATAAATAAACAAATCTTTAAAAAAAACTTTTTTAAAAAAAATTAAAAAGAAAAAGAATAGGTCTTCATGAGAATATATCTGGGCCAAATATATATACAAAATATATATTTTGTATTTGTATGAAGGAAAATAAGGGAGGAAGGTGACTTAAGAATTGTGTTGGGCACATTTTAGATACATGAAGTATAGAAGAGTAACCTTTTTTGCTCCTTGTTTGTAATACACCAGTGTTTCCATTGCAATAAGATGATTAGATGCAAAGCGATGATTATGTTTGTGCCATAAATGTCTCCAAATAACCATGTGTGAGCACATCGGCTCACATGAATGCAGTGACTTCTGTCTCCTAGGATACAGATGATTTTAGTAGATCGAGAAGGTAGCTCACATGAGGAGCCATGAAGACTGGAAAGGCATTGAACAGCCCACCAAGGATCAGAGATGCCTGGCCTTGCCCCTTTTGCCCTGGGCATCACCCAGATGCCCCTAGCCAGTGTTTCTCGGCTGGCATCTGTCAGCTGATGTGTGTTACTTCTATTCTCACTAATCTTCACAGCAACTCTCTAAAAGAAAGATTATTCTGTAGTTAAGTAAACTGAAGCCTAGAGATTCCTGGCAACTTGTTCACAGTCTCAGAGCTCTGGTTAGTGAAACAGCTGGGATTTGACTTGGGTTCTGTCCTTTCTTCACTAACTTCCATCTTCCACCAAGAAAGGAATCTTTGTAAAATATTTCTTAAAATATTTACCGCACACCAGAACTCCCACTGAATTCTCATTATCAAAACTAAGTTAGTCAAAGAGTGACGTTGGATTTCTAGGACGTTGTTCACACATATATGTAAGTTTTGTTTTTTAAAACATACTCACTAACCATTTGGGGATCAGGAGGACCTGAAAAGTTGAATATAAAATAATTGAAGTTTTTATGAAGAGAGAGACTTAATGTTTTATTTCTTCCTGTCTCTGTATTCATTTAAAATAAGTATACTTTGGGGCCTCCCTTATGGCACAAGGGGTTGAGTCTCAGCACTGTGAAGCTACCCACAACTACTGTAGCACGAATTTGATCCCCAACCAGAGAGGGAACCCACATGGTGCAACAGACCTCTCCTGCCTTGCCTGCTGCTCCCCTCAACAGTGTAGCTCAGTCAGTTTGCCTGTTCTGCTCCCCACTCTGTCTCTGGTGAATCCTTTCACCCCCCCCACCTCTGGCCTGTACCCCAGTTCTTCTATGCATAAATAAATAAATCTTTAAAAAAATAAGTATACTTAAATTTTATATTCTGTTTAGTTAATATAAACATTATAAACATTTTCAACATTGCTATATAATCTCTTTTTATTATTGATAAAAGATGCATATATACCTGGGTTGCTTAAAAAACAGAAAAAAAATCTGCCATGACTTTCCTGAAAACTCAATACTATAAATGCTTTTAAACATGGTTTCAATGGCTGGGCACATAATCTGCAGTTTGCCAATATTGCTTAATTGCTATCCCAGGGGCCATGTAACAATTCCAGTACAACTGAATATTTATATTGTTTCTAACATTTTTACTCTTTTAAGTAAGGTTATTATAATATCACTTGAGATAAATGTTTCCCCTTCCCCAGTTTTGGGATCATTCCCCAAAAATAGAATTAACAAAGTATTTAATTGCTATGATCATTTGTTCCCATGTGCCTGTCTGGAATGATCTTTCTATCCAAACCCTAGTGTTGTTGCACAACCCATTTCAGCCTGTATCTCTGCTGCAGCTTCCCTGGCCAGGGTACCCTACCTGGCTTCTCCCTTTGCTCACCATGGACACCCAACATTGTGAGTGAATCCTGCCTTTCCAGCCAAGTCACCTGGAAGACGTGTTAATGGTCATATGCCTGATTTGTAACCTCTCTAATGCTACAGGGTAAATCTACTTCACTTTTTGCTTTTTCTTAAAGGAAGATCCAGTTACAAGGTGGCATTACTTCTATTTCACTTCGAGGGGAAGGACACCAGTTTTTCGTAGGAACTGAAGAATCACACATTTATCGTATCAACTTCACAGATTTCAAAGAGACTCTCATTGCGACTTGTCACTTTGAAGCTGTCCTGGACATTGTTTTTCCATTGTAAGTAGAAGAGTAAAAGGTTTTTGCCCTTAAAAACATACAAAGATAGAGATTTGATGTACTATGCAAGAAAATTTAATTTTTAGAGGAAATTTGACTTTATTGATGTATTTTCAGTATGGATTAACACAGTTGTGATTCTCACCCTCCTTAAAATTTTCCACTGTAGCAAATTATTCTAAAAGGCTTCAGCATGCAGCCACATTAGTTTTCACAATTCAAATTTGGAGTTCTTTACAATGTGGACTTTCCTAATAAATCCATCTGGAAAGGGTAAATAGACTAGCAAAACTAGTCTGGAAAAGCTTAGTAATACCTTTTTTATAAACTTCTTTCAAGATTCCTCTTGGGTATTCCAGATTTAGCATTTTTAATGGTGGTAGCTCTTCTGCATTAAGTTGCTGTATTTCTTAGTCTAGCTCTCGGAAAATAAGTGAAACACATAACCATAGGTAGTTTTAAAAGAGCTTCTTCAGTCACAATTTGCCTTTCCTTGATATTGAAATAGATTTTGTCTTCGGTGACAGTCACTCAAGTTGGTCCGATGCTTTTACTCTGAGCTTCCTCAGTATTTAGCTTAAATTTACATCATTCTAAATCACTGTATGTTAGAGAACCAGGCTCACTTTAGAAACTTAATCCCTAGCATCATGAAATGTAGTTTTGGTTCCCTTTGTCATTGCGAACGTGTTTCTTCAATTATTTCTTACAGTGAAAATGGCCAGTGCGTCTCCTCCGGGGACTCTCTGCTTGGATATTGATTCATTTCCTTCTGTCTCATTTTCTCCCTCTTCTTCTTAATAGCTTGGTGGTATCAAATCATTTAACCCTGGTGTCTCTTCTAAGGGTAGATTTGTAGCTATCTTTTCAAGTTTTTATGTAGTTATTAACCTATTCAGATTTTGACCTCTTTTCCTTTTGTAAAAAGGTGTGGTGTGTTTTTTTTTTTTTTGCTTTTTTTTAGTATAAATCCATACCATAAAATTCACCCATTTAGAGAGGATAGCTCAATGTGGGTGGTTTTTTTGCTCATTTACACAATTGTGCAACCATCACCATAATCTAACTTTAGAACATCTCATTATCGCAAAAAGAAATCTACCCCAGCCTCTATCCTCCCACCCACTCCGCCTCTCCTGAGTTGTGGAGACGAAGTTCCAAGGAAGAATATGGAGTATAAATTGATATCTCTTTTTTGAGCAGCCTTGTCCTAATACTTCCTCAAGGGAAAAGACTACAAAAGATTGTTCACACATTAACTGAGTTCATCACATGCCATTTTGCACAAGAAATCTATATGGCCATCCAGCCTTGAGATAATTAGCATCTAAAAGGCTTTCTTCCCTGTGTTCTTGTATGTTATTTGGTGTGTTAGTGCCGAACATGCACCTAGGAAACACTGTGTCTCTCATTCTCTCGGTGGCTTCTTTGCAGTGGCACCAATGAGCTGTTCGCCACTTGTGCCAAGAAGGACATCAGAGTGTGGCACACACTGTCAAACAGGGAGCTGCTGCGGATCACTGTGCCCAACATGACCTGCCACGGGATTGATTTCATGAGAGATGGCAAGAGCATCATTTCCGGTAAAGTCAACATACTGGTATTTGGCTTCAGGCTCTGGTATTGGCCTTGGTTCTTGTCATTCTCATTTGATACTGGTCTCTGTGTAGATAACCTGGAACAGCCCCCCAGTGTCCACCCCTCGTTACATCTGGTCTAGCCTCTCTTTGGAGTTTCCTTCTAACTGGGAGACTTTCAAAGCTGGGGTGAAACCAATGGTAATTTCTCCTCTCCCAAATTGCTGCTTATGGCATATAGCTTTCACTCTAGCAGGGAGGTTTAGTGATTCAGTTACAAGGTGATCTGAGACCTTAGTGAGTACAGGGAGCCTGTGTTAGAACCCCTTCTGTTGTACAGGAGATTCAAACCTGACAAACTGAGTTATGTCTCAAAATTTATTTTTAATTTAATTTTTTGTCAAACTACTTAAATGTGATAGACACCATGATATTCTACTTCTAAATATCTCAATATGCATCTATGAAAATAATGTCCTATAAAATAAGAACTTCTTTGTTTTCTTTATTCAATCCCTATGTAAATCTCCCTGGTGGTCAAAATTCGCTGGTTCACTTAAATGAAGTCAGGTGGATTTCTAGGTGTAGCGATTAAAATAGTGATATCAGGAGCCTATCTCAGCCCTTCTTTTCATGGTTCTGTCTTCTACATGTTGGCTTTTCTATCGGGCATGTTTTCTCCAGGTAGTGGTTACCAGGAGCTTTTATACTACTTAGAATTAACAAACCCTCAGGTCAAAAGTCTTGAAGTCATTATCCCTCCTCTGACACCCCACATTCATTTGCCCAATGGCTCACTTCAGAGTATACCCAAGGTCCTGTCACTTCTCATCGTTCCTTCCCTCATCCCTACTACCATCACCTCTCTCCTGGGTTTTTCTAGTAGCTTCTTGCCAGGTCTCCCTGCTTCTACCCTTGCTCACCACCCTCCTCTCCCAGTCTGTTCTCACAGAAGTCAGATGTCTTTTTGGAAGAAGTAGAAATAGAATCATGTCTTCAGGGCTCAAAAAGTCTTCTACTCTTTACAAGCAAAGGACAAAGTTCTGGCAATTGCCTACAAGACCCTACTTGGCTTTCTTTCCTCCCCCACTTCCACCTTCTTACCTCCGACTTCATTTCTTTACCTCTCATCCCTCAAATCCATACTTGCTTCTTTGGGTTCCTCAAATATACTGTTCACAGGTCTTTGCCCAAGTTCTTCTCTGCCTGGAATGTTCTTTCCCTAGATAGTCCCACAATCACTGCATTACCCTCTTTCTTCCTCTTTTCTTTCTTCTTTGCTGAAGTGGGGATCTACCATGAGCATCCTCTGTAAAACTGCTGTGGTCAAGAGGTGACACTAAAACTGATGAGGAGCAGGCCTCCCTGGTGGCGCAGCGGGTTGAGTGCCACACTGTGAAGCATCCGCTGCACAGCAGTGCGAGTTCAATCCCCGGCCAGGGAGGGGACCCATATGGCGCTGCAGACCTCCCCTGCCTCGCCTACTGCTCCCCTCAGCAGTGTACTTCAGTTCATCTGCCTGTTCTGCTCCCCGCTCTAGCTCTGGTGAATCCTCTCACCTCCTGTGACTCAGGCTTGTACCCCAGCTTGTGTATGCATAATAAAAAATAAAATAGGGCCTCCCTGGTGGCGCAGTGGGTTGGGCAGCGCACTATGAAGCAAACCGCAACCACTGCAGCACGAGTTTGATCCCTGCTGCCGGCCAGAGAGGGAACCCACATGGCACAGACAGACCTCTTCTGCCTGGCCTGCTGCTCCCCTCAGCAGTGTACTTCCGTTGATCTGCTTGTTCTGCTCCCCACTCTGTCTGTGGTGAATCCTCTCACCCCCCACACCTCTGGCCTGTACCCCAGTGCTTGTATGCATAAATAAATAAATCTTTAAAAAAAATAAAATAAAATAAAACTCTTTAAAAAAAAAAAAAAAACAACTGATGAGGAGCCAGTCACATGAAGACCTAGGAAAAGAACTTTCCAGCAGAGGGAGCAGCGAATAGAATGGCTCTGAGGTAGGAAATTGCTTGGTGTGTTTGAGGAATAGAAAGAGGAACTGTGTGTCTGGAGCTTAATAAGTAAGTTTGGTGCCAGGGAAGTGATAATAGAAGAGGTTAAAGAGGCACCTACAGTGTAGAGACCAGTTAGTATGGAGGATAAAGGAGCTGGGTTTTTGTAAGTGTAGTATAAGTGTGGTAGGGAAAGCTTTTGAAAGTTCCTGATTCAAGGAGGTGGTATGGTTTAAGAGAGTCACCCTTAAGGATCCCTTACAGATAAAAATTGATTATAGAGAAGCAAGAGTCTCAGGCCAGGGAGGAGGTTGTTATGATCCAGGAGAGAGATGCTGATGGCTTGGACAAAAGTGATCTCACTGGAGGGCCTCCCTGGTGGCGCAGTGGGTTGAATGCTGCATTGTGAAGCATTCACCACATAGCAGCATGTGTTTGATCCCCAGGGAGGGGACCCACATGGTGTAGCAGACTTCTCCTGTCTCACTTGCTGCTCCTCTCAGCAACGTATTTTGGTTGATCTGCCTGTTCTGCTCCCCACTCTGTCTCTGGCAAATCCTCTCACCAATCACGACTCTGGCCTGTACCCCAGCTCTTGTATGCATAAATAAATAAATCTTAAAAAAAAAAAAGGTGATCTCACTGGAGGGGTTGAGAACTGGTCACATTTGGGATGATTTTCAGTTGTAGAGTCGATGGGCTGTGCTGATGGTTTGGATATTGGACTGGTGTGGCTGGGTGAAATAGAGGAACGTCAAGGGTGATACTGAAGCTGTTGCCTTGGGCAACTGTGTAAATGGTGGTAACTTTTATAGAGATGTGGAAGGTAGTGGGTGTGGGCAAAGGCGCATCAGATTTAGAGGTGGAGGAGTGTTGATGTTAAATTGTATGTTATCAGCTGGCTAGTAGAATAGACAAGTTGTATGATTCATAGGAGAGGTGGGAGCTGGCTTCTTTCTGTCCTCCCCTGACCCCCAACTTCCTTCCTGTGGTGTGGGGTGTCCCTGGAGTTTCAACTAAAGCAAGCTACTCCTTTTCCTCAAATATGTGACAAGTCTAAGGACTCAGGAACGAGGGAGTGTGACTCCTGGCTGTTGGTGAGGGATCAGCCTCTTCCCATCATCACCACTGCTCCCAGTCCTGCCTTGAATTTATAATTTAGGAGCGCAACAGTCTGTAGCAAGAGGGTGAGTATACTGATCCTGTCTGCCTTGTGTTTTCCTTTCATGCCAGCCTGGAACGACGGCAAAATCCGAGCCTTTGCCCCAGAGACAGGCCGGTTGATGTATGTCATTAACAATGCCCACAGGATCGGCGTGACGGCCATCGCTACCACCAGTGACTGCAAAAGGATCATCAGTGGCGGCGGGGAAGGGGAGGTATTGTTCCTCAAAGCAGAATCCTTAAAAAACAGCCCTCCATTTAGAAGAAAATCCTCATAGGAAGACAGTTGTGATTTTTAAAATATTTCCCTATACTAGGAGTCAGGCAGGAGCAAGTGAAGATTGTTTTTTTCTTACCTTGTTGGTCATTTTTGTATAGTGTTTGACTTAGGTACAGCCCTCCCACCCATATTCCATCCCAGAACCAACATCCTGCTCTTCCATGTCTCCCTTCCCCGCTCTGATCACTCCAGCTCCTCCCTCGCTGCATGTTCTAGATTGCCTACCCACAAGCTTGTCCTTTTCCTGTAACCTGGTCCTTTTGCTGGAATCTTGTCCTTTTCCTGGGCAAAGACCTGCACTGCTGGACTGCAGCAAACCAGGCTGCTCCGATCTCTAGGAGAAACTGGGAGGCAGGTAACAGGGCAGAGCTGTTCAGGAACCTCTTGTAGAGCAGGTATATGGAGTGGTTCTCCAGACGCCTTGATTTTGGAGCTTCCTGTGGTATAAGAGACTGTCCTGCTTTGTTGTTGTTGTTTTTTTTTTAAAGATTTATTTATCTATGCATACAAGAGCTGGGGTACAGGCCAGAGTCCAGGGCGGTAAGAGGATTCACCACAGACAGAGCAGGGAGCAGAACAGGCAGATGGACTGAAACACACTGCTGAGGGGAGCAGCGGGTGAGGCAGGAGAGGTCTGCTGCGCCATGTGGGTCCCCTCCCTGGCCGGCGGCAGATATCTAATCGTGTTGCAGTGACTGCAGTTTGCTTCATAGTGTGTTGCTTAACCCACTGCGCCACCAGGGAGGCCCCGACTGTCCTGCTTTGTCCAGGCCAGTGTGGTCTCTGGGTTCCATGCACCCTCACTCACACTGTCTATCCATTCTGGTGACTGTCACAGGGCGCTGCTTCTGAGCCTCATAACTCTGGTGTTGGAACTCAGCTTCTTGCCACTGTCCGTGGACAAGTTCCCCACCTGGGACAGACTCCAGCAGGTGATCGGGCCAGCCCCTCTTGTCTCCTTTAGTGGTTTCCAGACCTGCCCTGGGCCCCCAGTCACATTCTGATGTTTCCCTCCCCCAGTTAGAAAAGGAAGAAGCCTCACACTACTTGCATTTCTGGACCAAGGGTTTGGTTCCTCACCGCGGAGGTGTTGTAGGTGGAGCTCACCTATTAGGTTGCCACACCAGCTCCTCCCATGGTCGTATCTAGCAGCAAGTTAAGATTTGGATGAAACCCTAAAATACATCATAAATCGAAGTTCTGGTAATATAAATACACTTGTTCACAGAAAGGGCAATAAGATATGGACACGAAAGCCTTCCATATGAAATCTATTATGAATCCAAGTTGGTGTTTTGCTATGGAAAACATACTTTTTTTTAAAAGATATGGAAAATTCACTCTTTCCTTCAAGAAACATGGTTATATAAATTGCCTTTATCTTGTAAAGCAGGTAATATTTTTAGAAGCAATTCTTTAATCTACCTAGATATTTTGACCATTATTTTAAAATGCTTATACCTGACCTTCTCCTTCCATCATTATGAAGGGCCTCAGTCATCTTTCACACACACATTCATCTTAGGCCCTCCCTCATCTCCCTGCCTCATTTTTTCCTTCTCCCCAAATTACTCTTTTCTCCCCTCCATTTTAAAAATTGGAATAGCATTGCAGTATAATGTCATATAAATTTCAGTGACTATCAATATGTGTATATTCTACACTTCAGTAGTAACAGTCTGAGAGGCATTCTTCAAAATTTTCAGAAGGCCCCCCGAGCAGTCAAATACTCATCAACCATAGCAGTTATGTTAATACCGAAGACAGAACAATTTTTTCTTTCTTATCGCCATGAATCATAAGAACAACTTAGCAGAGAGAAAACAGATACAGTATCTTGTTATGCAGCTTTAGCAAAGTTCGGGCCAGCACATCCTTGGCTGAGCATTTGGGTTCTGGAGTCACACTGCCTGGACTCAGATTTCATCTCCAAACAATGACCCAGGATATGTTATTCACCTCTCTGAGCTTTCAGACCCCTGTGTGTAACACAAAGATAGTCTCCTACTTGTGAGATATTTTACCCTCTTTTGTACCTGGTAGGCATTTTACATTCAGAGTACACCTCCATCTGGTCTGGCCATACTGCACCTGCTCCATAGATCTCTAGCCCTTACCCACCCCCACTGCTGGCCCCTTATGCCATCTCTGCTCCACCCTCTAGACTTTATCCCACCCCCCTCCCTTCAGACGCTCTATTGCTGACACCCTCAGCATTCTCGCTTGCTCCCTTAGCCTTGTGGGCATCTGACTTGTTGATGCCCAAATTTGACTTCAGCTATACCATCTGCATTCTGGGTGCCTGAATTGGAGCTGATGAGAGTTGCTGGAGGGATCACATATTCCTAACTTGTCACCTGGGGCCCCCATGGCTCAGCCGTCTTTTCACGGTACCAATCAGCTCCTCTTTCCATCCTCTACATGGCTACTACAGGCCTTGCCTTCCAAAGGACACGGAGTTCAGCGTCTTTGGGAGGGCCAGAGACCAGGGCTGGTGGTCAGCAGCTGTGCTCTGATATGCATGCAGTAGTTACCTCACATACGCAAGGACTTCATTGGCAAATGGCCAACCCCTGAGTTGCAAAGAACCCACCCTACCACTTTATCCCCTTCCCCCCAAGTATCTCCCACAACTAAGGGGCCAATGCCTGTCACATATAAAGTTCCAATCCTGGGGCTCTTTGGCTGATGCCCACACCATATTAGTTAGATAATTTAAATTCCACCCTCACTGAAGACTGATAGCATATGTGTGATGCACACACATGGTAGGATTTTAAGGATGGAGATTTCTTTGACACAGTCATTATCCAGTCCATGCCATAACACAGGGGTTATTTGAAAACTGTAGAAATGAATATGACTCATTTGGGATAATTTTATGTTTCCTCATTGTCTTTCCTTTCATGATGCAGAAAGTGTCTTAGAATATTTTCCTCACTTGATTTAAGGTTATTTTCTTCTTTGAAGGTACTTATGGGCTAGTCAGTTATTGCTTATTCTAACACTTGTTTTCAGTTTAGTGTTCAAGTAAGCTACTGTTCTTTTATTACCTTGTATTACTTATACATTATTGTTTCTGTCCTTATTTTTCACAAATTCCATAATTCATTGTAATAGCTTCTTCTAAGATGGTACAAGCATCATTATGTTTCTGGTATTGCTGTAACAGAATGCTTCTCCATTACAGGGTATAATATCATAATTCAATAACTTTCCCTTTACTTTTATTTAAGTATAAAATTAGGGCATGATATTGACTATTTTGGAATTTGTGTGTGCATAGCTGTATTTCCTATGAATTTCATTTCAGGATAGTAGAATGCTGTTAGAAAGTATTTCTTACCAAAAGTGGGAATTGGCTTTGATGAAGTTGAGACCCACCCATTTTAAATGATTAAAATGGAGCAGCTGATGCAAAAGTTTAAAGATGGCTCTGGGTACCCATGAAATTTCTTGATGGCACCAGAAATTTGAGCATCCAAATGCTTTCAAGTGCTCAGTAGAAATGAATAAACACATCTCATTAAGCTTAGCAGCAGTCCTTGCATTATTGGTTTTAGTAGTGGGTATCTCATTAATTTCTCAGCCCTGAAAGTAGAAGCAGGTATAGATGATTACTGGTAGCATTTTCCTGGCTCCATGGGAGAAGATTCCTGTCCCAGGTTCCTACTCCAGGGGACTGAGATAAGAACAGGGAATTAAAGAAATAACTCAAACATAGCAGAGGTGGACAAGTTCTTGGATTCTTTTTCCTTCCCTTTGAAAGTCCCACATTGGTATTGAAAGTCTGTGTGTTGTGGCTCTCAGGTGAGGGTGTGGCAGATAGGCTGCCAGACCCAGAAGCTGGAGGAGGCCCTGAAGGAGCACAAGTCTTCTGTGTCCTGCATTAGGGTGAAGAAGAACAACGAGGAGTGTGTCACAGCCAGCACTGATGGGACTTGCATCATATGGGACCTGGTGTAGGTACCGTGATGGGAGACAGGGAGCACTTACAAACCCTGACAACTCCAGCACTTTATTGAACTTAAGAAATGATAGGATTGGAGGGAAGACATCTCATTTAAGGCAACAGTAAAGAATTGTCACCATAAGTCATTCATGTTCATACTAGTCAGGGTTTAAAGACGTGGGCATAGTTAGCAGGAAGGGCTGGAACTCAGAATTTTCTATATGGATGGGGAAGTAGTTTTCTAAATACATACACATAGCAAAGCATGATTTAATTGATGTAACTTAAGTATTCCAAAGGAGCAAAGGGAAATAGGGGCCTCCCTGGTGGTACAAGGGATTAAGCACTGCACTATGAAGCATGTGTAGCCATTGCACCTTGAGTTCAATTCCCAGCCAGGGAAGGGACCCACATGGTGCAGCAGACCTCTCCTGCCTCTCCCGCTGCTCCCCTCACCAGTGTATTTTAGTAGATCTGCATGTTCTGCTCCCCACTGTCTCTGGTGAATCCTCTCACCCCCATGCATAAATAAAAAAAATTTTTTTTAAAAAAAAAAAGGAGAGAGAGAGAGAAGGGAAATAGCTTAGATGATACAGGCTGTGCCTTTGGTCACTTCACATAGACCAGTCAAGCCCAGAAGGAGCTGGAATGGAGGTCGACGAGGGGAGTGGTATAAATCTGATCTTCTTTTCAGTTGATCATATCTCAGGGACCAGGAGTGTTGTGAGCATATCACTGCAGAGCACCTAACTCCAAACTAACTAGACCGAAGCACATGAACTTTATCATGGAGTAGTTCATAGGATCTTTAAGATGACATTTTTTAAAAAAAGATTTATTTATTTATGCGTACAAGCACCGGGGTGCAGGCCAGAGGTGTGTGTGGGGGGGTGAGCGATCCACCAGAGACAGAGTGGGGAGCAGAACAGGCAGATCCACTGAAATACACTGCTGAGGGGAGCAGTGGGCGAGGCGGGAGAGGTCTGCTGTGCCATGTGGGTCCCCTCCCTGGCTGGCAGCAGGGATCGAACTCGTGCTGCAGTGTCTGCGGTTTGCTTCATAGTACGTTGCTTAACCCACTGCGCCACCAGGGAGGCCCAAGATGACATTTTTTTAACTATGTTTTATTGTGTGATTTATTTAGAATTAGACTTTCTTCCCTAATCCTTTTGCCATGCATTCTTGCATCTTGAGTATGTAGAGATGGGAACAAGAATAGATGGGTGGCAAAAAGATATGAAATATTCTTTATTGGAGAGTAAGAATAAGAACTAAAGGCAAAGGAGGACACTTTTTAGTTAATACACTAAAAAATTGAAACCAAAACAAACTTGACCTCTCTTGACTTTCATGCCTAGGAGCTACCTGGGGCTCTTGCTGAAGTCTAGATTTTGAGTCACTAGGTCCAGAGTGGCCCCTGAGAGCCCCACAAGCTCCCCTGTGCTGCCCCTGGTGATGGCGCAAGGCCCACACTCGCATCGAGGGTCAGCATACGCCTGAACCTCCCACTGGGAAATGTGTTACTAGAGGGTCAGGTCTCTGCTCCTTCCATGGATGGTTTGTGACCACCTCGAATCCTTAAAGCCGCCTTCTTTCATAGCAGGAACACTTGGTTATTTTGTGCCAAAATTTTAAAATGCTCAGCATGTTTGAAAACATTCATGATGAGAAGAAACTGTGGAAGGAGCATTGTCGTAGCCAATGGAGTCTGACCTATGTGGTAGCCACCCAGTTCCTAGGGACTGAGAAATTTATCTTTTTTTTTAATATTTTGCCTAAAGCAGAAGCTCTCAAACTGAATGATTAAACTTGCAGACTTGGGGCCTCATCCCAACCAACTGAATCCAAATGCCTAGAGGTGGGGTCCAGTAATACCTATTTAAAAAAGCCCTTTCTCATACTTTGCCTGCTGGCTTATAGGGCCCTTCTTTCCCTTTAAAATGGTGCTTTAAGGCTAAAGTACCTTGTGTGGAAGACAGTAGGTCTAAGTTCTGCTCTAAGTTCTGTCTCCTGATTTTCTTCTCACTGGAACTTGAGATTTCTGACAATGTTTTGTGCTTTGTCTTTAGAAAAGGGTCCTACCTGTGAGTGTCCCACTATGTGAGTGCCCCATAGGTGCATTGGGAAGAGGCAGAAGTTGAGTGGACTGAATACCAGCAGTCTAAGTGGAAGAAATGCAAGCATTTCTGTGCTGTGTAGATGTTTGGGATAGTAAACCAACCTGGATCCAAGTTTGTCCCAAGTCCAGTTGGAATAGTAAATAAGCTTTCTGAGGAAGAGAGAGTGAAGTTTCACAGCTTTTTTTTATTTTAAGATTTATTTATTTATACATACAAGAACTGGAATCTAGGCCAGAGGTGTGGGTGGGGGAGAGGATGAGAGGATTCACCAGACACAGAGTAGGGAACAGAACAGGCAGATCTACTGAACTACACTGCTGAGGGGAGCAATGGGGAGAAAGGAAAGGTCTGTTGCACCATGTGGATCCCCTCCCTGGCTGAGGATTGAACTCATGTTGCAGTGGCTATGGACAGCTTCAGAGTGCTGCACTTCACCCCTTGCGTCACCAGGGAGGCCCCAAGTTTCACAACTTTTGAACTGATTTTTCAGGCGTCTTAGGAGGAATCAGATGATCCTGGCTAACACCTTATTCCAGTGTGTGTGTTACCATCCTGAAGAGTTCCAGATCATTACCAGTGGGACAGACAGAAAGGTAATTTCTTTGAGCAAGAGTCAGGTGCAAGAAGAAAGCTGTGGAGCCTGGTAGTTTTGGAGGTGATCTGTTGAATTATTTTGCTACTGATCATCTGTATCACTTTGAAAATGCTATGGTGCCTTTTCTTCCTCATCTGTAAAATGGTAATGATGATAGCACTGACCTCACAGAGTTGCTGGAAGGCTTGTAGTCATGCTTGTATTTAATGATAATAACTGGTTTGTTCATAATAGGTAAACAGTGAGTATTGGATCTTAAATGGAAACGTCTGAGACTGAAACGGAACTGCTGTGCCCAAACTGGTTGTCTCTTCAACTGACTTCAAAGTTAATGATAACAGCTCCTGATCTTTTCCCAGCCCCAAATACCTGCCCATCCAATTAATGGATTTGGACTTTCCCAATTCAGACTTTGAGATGACTTTTAGATAATTGAAGATCAGGTTGCATATTTGCCACCAGCTACAGGAAAATTAATGAATGGAATTAAAATTAATCATAGGAAAATTACTAAAGGTGCTTCCCTGAATTAGAATCTAGGAGTGGAACTTTTTTTCCTGTTTAAGGACCCCAGGTGATTGGGAGCTACTACCTGAAGACATTTTGTGATTAAAAACCCATATGAGGGTTGGTCCAACAAGAATTTGCCTGAATATGTCTCATCAACCCAAATTAGCTTTCTTTCACCCCCATGTTTGACTTATAGCTTAAGTGGGCTTTTGGAACAGGATGGAATGCATATTGGGGACTTAATCACGATGTCACTATAAATACTTTGATACATGGTTCATAAAGTTTCTAAATTAGAGTGATATTTGCCATTTTCTAGGCATCAGTTTATGAGATTTGAAATAGTCTATTTCCCTCCTACTAGGATTTTCACCAGAATATTCAAACTATAAATCACAAATCCATAAAACGATTCTAAGTACTGGGGACATGATACTACCTCTGCTCCCATAGAATTTACTTTATGCAGTCATTTTGGATGTGAAAAGACAGAACTGGACAAGACACATGTAAAAGAGTAGATGAATGGACAGTGAGTAGTAGGTGAATAAGATGATATGAGATGGTGAAGGGCAAAAGACAATGAAACAGATTAGGTGGGGTGAACGGTAAAGACCTCCTGGGGTGACATCTGAGAAGAGGCCTGAGTGACAGAATGACCTGACTAAGCTCAGATCTCAGGGAAAACCATCCAGGGAGGGTACTCAGGAAAGTCTGGAACGCCAGGTTTTAAAGGGCAACCCTTGGGAAAACAGGGGTTACCTGGATTTTGAGTCATTACTCAAAAACACTGGACAAGACTTGAAAGCAGACATGCAGAGAGAAAGAGAACAGGGTTTATTTACAAGGGAAGGGAGAAATGGGAGGAGAGAGAAGACAGAGACAGAGATAATGATAGATTGATTGGCTGACATGTCACCAGTTGCTTGTAAAGACAGCAGCATGTGAGCAGAGACCAGAGTGTGATCTCAAGCCAGAAAAGCCAGAGTGAGGCCCTGAGGCCTGCCTGTCTTCAGTCTCTTAAGGTCATTGTGGTCACTCAGGCCCATCCCTAGTTCCCCAGAGACTGCCCTACCCCCTGTTCATGAAGCCAGGCTCATGACTTGCTGGGAGTTGCAGTGCTCAGTGCCTGCTATCTCTGCAGTGCAGAGAAGAGGGGGTTAGAGCCTAGAAAGGTGGCAGGGGCACAGTCTGGAAAGCTCCACCTTCACTAGGAGCATTTCCCACTGACTGGGAGTTTGGTCCTCAGTGTTCCTCTAACACCAGGAAACCGTCACTTTGATTTCATTAGCCAGGTAGGCAGATAGTCAAGGCACCAACTACTTCTGTGGGGGTAATTTTTGAGAAATAAGGGTTTTGGCATCTCTTATGCTTTTACTATGAAGATAGTACTTTTATGGTAAAGCACTCAAGCATCAATAAAAACCATAAAGCAAAACAATTTTCTTTTAATAGCATATACAAAAGCTGGCTAGATTCAGAGGAATATAGTTCCTAGCATAATGACAGGAAAACAAATTTCATTAACATGAAACAGAGAAAGAGCTGGAATGCATGCACCTGGTCGAATGTCTTTTATTTAAAAAGAAATTTCATTTTTGAATAAGTTGTAGGTTTATAAAGTTGGAAATTCAAAATGTCTAAGAAGAGCATATTCAGAGAAAAACCTCTCTCACTTGAGCCTCTGTCTCTCTTTCCCTCCACCTCCCCAAACTAGGGCCTCTCCCTGGGAGGGGCTGATGTTATCAGTTTGTCTTTAAACCCCACCCATGGAATGTTGTTTTGAGGAAGAAGAGAAAATTGGGGAATTAGTGGGGAGAAGAAGGAGGGTCAGCCCCAGGAGAGGGTGACTTTGTAAGAAGTCCAGCTTCTAGAACTTTCTTGACTAATTTCCTAATCAAAAGGAAGGAAATGTTTCCTCCTTTGCCAGACCTGGACCTTTGCTCTTCCCCTGTGAGAGCAGAAATGAGAAAGGGGGGCAATGGCAGTTGTTTTCTTTCTTGTACAGCTTGCTTCAGACTCAGTCTGCTTAGTCTAATCAAAAGCACTTTCTGTCACAATCTGGGTTTATCAGCCTATCAACAACACTTTAAATAGAATGCAAATTTTATAACCAATACTAAAAATATTAAAATGCTTTTCCACCCCTGCTGCAGCCTATTTATAATCCCAGCCAATATACTTGCCCATGGTATATTTTTGCCACTTTCTATATAAAGTAGAATCATCTTTTGTTAGCATGTGTGTGGATGATTCCACTGAACTGATTCCCTGCCGAATGCTTCTTTCTTTAATTCCAGATTGCTTACTGGGAAGTCTTTGATGGGTCAGTAATCAGAGAGTTGGAAGGTTCCTTGTCTGGATCAATAAATGGCATGGATATCACACAGGAAGGAGTACACTTTGTCACAGGTTAGTTCTGGGATAAGAAAAGAAAGCCGTGCCTGGCTTATTTAGATGGGAACAGGGAACTCCCAGGCAGGAGGCAAATAGAAGAATCAGCAAAAGGGTCTAAAGGGCAATGTGGTAATTTTCTGGCCTGTGCAGAAAATTCTAGCCAGTGTGGCTAGAATAGAAAAATCCAGAAGTCACATTTCAAGTCACAAGCAATGTTTGCCCAAGAGTTTCAGGGACACAAACAAGACCTGAGCTTTACATTGCTTGCTTTTTTTTCATTGTGGGCATTATTGCTAGAAATGGATCTTCATTTTTTTTAAGATTTATTTTTACTTATGCATAGAAGAACTGGGGTGTAGGCCAGAGGTTGGCAGGGTTGAAAGGATTCATCAGAGACATAGTGGGGAGCAGAACAGGCAGATCTACTTTAATAAACTGTTGAGGGAGCAGTGGGCAAGACAGGAGAGGTCTGCTGCACCATGTGGGCCAGCTCCCTGGCAGGGATTGAACTCATCTTGCGGTGGCTGCCCATAGTTTGATAGTGCTGAGATTTTAACCCCTGTGCCACCAGGGAGGTCTGTAGAAATGGGCCTTTAAATGGGCTGGCTATCCAGGTGTCTTATCCTGTTACTTCCTACTGAAGTTTTAAATGCCAGACTTTTAAAAATCAGCACTTTTAGGTCACATTCACCACACAGCATGACTTCAGGGACATCAGTATCATTTGCTGCCAGACTCTCTGATTTTTTTTTTTTAAGATTTATTTATTTATGCACACAAGAGCTGGGGTACAGGCCAGAGTAATGGGAGGTGAGAGGATTCACCAGAGACAGAGTGAGGAGCAGAACAGGCAGATCGACTGAACTGCACTGCTGAAGGGAGCAGCAGGCAAGGCAGGAGAGGTCTGCTGCACCATGTGGGTCCCATCCCTGGCCTGAATCGAACTTGCGCTGCTGTGCTGCTGATGCTTCACAGTGTGGCACTCAACCCACTGCACCACGAGGGAGGCCCCTCTTTGATTCTCTAGAGCATTAATGCTCGCAATGAATTTCTGAAAGCTAGATATAAAACTAGTCATCCTGTCATTCAATCACACATACAGATGCATATGTAGAGATGAGACTGGAAGGCATTAAACCAAGATGTTACTAGCGATTATTTCTGGGTGGTGACATCAAGAGTGACATCACCTCTTGGTGTTTTTTCTCCCACATTTACTACAACATAACTAGGTTTTTTTTTTTTTAATCAAGGAAAGTTCTTATTACAATGACACATTTTCCTTCCTTTAAGTTAGCATATGGTGACTGTGTTGAAAATGATGCAGTGATTTGGAATCACATTTGTTTCTATTCTGTTGCCACAATGCCATGTAATTCTTTGTCTTCTTCAGGTGGAAATGACCATCTGATCAAAGTCTGGGACTATAACGAGGGCGAAGTGACTCACGTTGGGGTGGGACACAGTGGCAACATCACACGCATCCGGATAAGTCCAGGAAATCAGTACATCGTTAGTGTAAGTGCCGATGGAGCCATTTTGAGATGGAAATACCCGTTCCCCTCATGAAGCCACTGAGACTGCTGCACACGTCACGTCTCTCTTGAAGACTGAGCTTAACTAGGCTGGTCTTGATTTCGTCCATCTGTTTTTGTTCTTTAGTCAGAATATCTTATCTGTATGTGTCTCCTTTATAGAATGCATTTTATATTCTTAAATTGTATATTAAAGTTGGAATAGAGTCAAGAATAATTTGTCCAGGCTGCAATAAAATTTTTTTTATTATTATGAATAAATTCTCAGTGTTGATTTCCTGTCATAATCCTTTTTCTCTGACTCTGCAAAAACCTGTAATCCTTAGGATTGCCCACAGATAGTATTGCTATTATCTTCTAAAAATAGACATGGTGAGCTCATCTTCTTAATCAGCATTTCATTGTTCAGGTTGCATAGGACAAGACTGGGGTTTGAATCTATATCTTGGGTAGGGCTTTTTTATTTTTATTTTTTTAAACTCTTTGCGTTCCTATTTTTTTCTTTCACAAGGTAAGATTAAATTCCTGATCAAACTTTATGGTGAGAATTAAGTGAAATAATGTATTAGAACATTGGCAGAATTCTTGACACAGAATAGAGTTAAACATAAGGGACTGTGCCTTTTTAAAACAAACAAAAACAAGTGTGTGGTTGGTCATCTCAGGATGATTATCAAAGATGAAATTTCATAGATGATTTTCTGATGTTGGCTATAAAAAATAGGCCTCCTGTGCTTGCCAGGGTAAGGGAATGTACTGTGTGTATTGTTATTTTTTAAAAATTTTTAATTGAGATTAACACTGGTTTACAATACTTTTATGGGTACAGGTCTACACCTGTTCCAATGTATGTTGCCCACCCACCACCAAGGACCTGTGTATTAATCATCCAAACAGACATCCTTTTCAGAGAGGGCAAATGGCATGGTCCAGAAGCTCTCCATTTCACAATATTCTTCTGTCCTATGCATATTCTTTGTCCTTTAACCAATGCTTCATAATAACCGATCACTTTTATCAAACAGTAAGTAACATTTTAGTAATAATACATCCTGCTGATCTCTTTTTGAGTGAGAAGTTGACGTAAACACCATTGCAAGCCTTTGCCTGATTAATTATAAACCTGACAGTTACAGGACAAAGTGAGCCGCAGCCCCCATAGTTATTCAGGGAATCACCTGAGAGGCAGAGTCAAGCCAGTTATGATTGGGCAACAATTCAACAGGATTTTATGTTAACGTGTGAGCAGGAGGCGGTGTGTTAGCGTGCCTGAGAGCCGGAAAACTTCCTGTTAAGGAAATAACTGAGATAGAAAGATCTCACCCGTGAGACTGGTAGTTCACAGACCTGTGTCAAGCTCCTGTTTTTTCTTGAGGTTCCTGTACATCGAGTTAACCGCTCTGAGTCCCCTTCGTCATAATTAAGCGAGGATTATCAAGTCTCCCCAAGTTTCTGGAAAATGACTAACCCAGTTTGTAGTATAAGAAAGTAAAACGACCATCCTTTTTTTTTTTTTTTTCTTTCTGTTGGAGAACACGCGCCTCTTAGTTCTGATCACAGGTGATGGGTCCCGCAGAGGCTACCCCGCAGACCTGCTGGAAGAAGGTGAGGCACACACCTGAGCTTGCAAAGGTACCAGCGGTGCACAAAAGGGCCCCACGCCCTTTCACACATCCGGTGCGTGTCCCTCTCTATGCCAGAAGCTGCCCCCTCTTTCTATTCATCTGGGCGTAATTGCAGTAAGTGTAAAGGGAAGGCTTTACCATCTTCCGGGCATTTTCAGATTTATCATACCTCTGACTCCCCACGGCTTGCTGGGAGGGAAATAGGAACAAGGTTAAATCAGGTCACGTGGGTGTGTAAGAGGTTAGGAAAGGTGGGGAACTTAAAGCTGGAGACTCCCAGTATCTTTATTCCCAGTTTGCGCCGCGGGGGCGGGAACAGGAGGGAGTGGGGGTGGCCGAGAGCTGCCCTGGGGCGGGCTTTGAGGCCGGATTCCCGCGCGGGGCGGGGCGGCCCCGCCCTTGGCTCCGCCTCCGCCCGGTCCGGACACACCTGGCCGGCAGGTAGCGGCGTCTGGGCGCCTTCCCGAGGTTTTAAGGGCCTGTTAGCGGCTAGTCCGCCGCGCGACCGGGGTTCCGCTCGCTGAGGCGCGCTGGCGGGAGTCATGGACCTGGCTACAGGGGCCGAGTCCGGAGAGGGGTCGCCCGCGCCTCGGCCCCGCCGCCGCCGCTCCCTGCGCCGCTTGTTCAGCCGCTTCCTGCTGGCGCTGGGCAGCCACTCCCGGCCCGGAGACTCGCCGCCCCGGCCGCAGCCCCAGCCAGGACGCTGCGATGGCGACGGTGAGGGGGGCTTTGCCTGCACCCCGGGCCTAGCTCCAGTCGCCCCGGGTAGCCCGGGGGAAGAGCGCCCGCCCAGACCCCAGCCCCAGCTCTTCCCCGGCGACGGGGCGCGGCCGCCGGGAGCGCAGGGCTTGAAGAACCACGGCAACACCTGTTTCATGAACGCCGTGGTGCAGTGTCTCAGCAACACCGACCTGCTGGCCGAGTTCCTGGCGCTGGGGCGCTACCGGGCGGCGCCCGGCCGCGCCGAGGTCACCGAGCAGCTGGCGGCGCTGGTGCGCGCGCTCTGGACGCGCGAATACACGCCGCAACTTTCCGCCCAGTTCAAGGTAGGCAGCGCTCTGCCACCTATCGCCCTGGCCGCTGGGCGGCAACCTCATCTGGCCCTTCTAGTTTCGCTTCTGGAAAAGTGTGTGTCCCTCCAGGAAAGGGTTTTCTTGGGGCCTCCTTTTTAGGTGGCATTCACCAGTTCAGCCGCTGGTTACAGTTTTTGTTTTGTGTTGTACGGCCGCTCCCATATGTCTTTTTATGAGTTAATTTATGTCAGGTGGGTGTGGGGCGATGGTGGTTAGTGGAGGGAGCTGGTAGATTTCAGTGTGTACGGACATTTTTACGTTCAACAAACATTTGTTGACGTATTGAAGGCCTCTCTGCTGGGCATTGTGCTAATGCAGGTTCAGTTTCCAGTTTGGAGGTGTTGGGGGTTGAAGGGCGGGGCATTCAGACTTTGAAGCCAAGACCTCTGAGGAAGGAGATGATGATGCTTGCATTGAGATCTGAATGACGAGAGAAGGGCGCAGTCAGAGTCTAGGAATAATCCAGGTAGAGGGAACAGCAGACACAAAGGCCACAGCTGAGAATTGGAGACTTGGGCGGGGGGGAACTAGTTTGGCTGCCACTTTGGAGGGTAGAATGGCGTATAGGTGAGGGTGGTCAGAGCATGTAAGGCTTTGGAAGCAGTGGTAAGGGTTTTTTCTAAGCCCAGTAGAAACTGAAAACCTGTGGGCCAGGTACTGTACTGAATGCCCTAGGGAAGCAGTGGGTGTGCATCCTTTTGTTTAGTGCTAATTAAATTCCCTAGATAGACAGCCAGGGTTGCGTCCCTTGTCCCCGGTATTTCAATGTATTTAGGATGCTGCAGAGTTATGAAGCTTTGGAAATCGTGTATCACATCACCCTGAGTTAAAGCAGGGTCTTTGTTGGGGGTCCCAGTTGGATTAACGAGTTTCTGATAATTGATGCACATGGCTTGTTTGCTGCTAAAAAACCCCAGTTCTGGACAGAGAGCTGAAGCGCCCCATTGACTAGTGATTGTTGTTCTTGGGGGAGGGGAGAACCTGTCAGTGTTCATTCCACAAGCATCACGGCTGGCTCTTGAGTTTCAACCTGAGAAAGCAATCCTTGCCATGTGACCCATAAGGATGCCAACCCCCTCCTTCTCTCTCCTGCTTCCACTACTGAAGCAATGTTCTGCAGGAGTCACTGGGTCCAACGGGTGTTATTAATAGCTCTTCTGGGCAGCATTCACTTTTTAGTGAATTGGAGTAGCAGTGTGGTTATGGTGGGCTCTGGAGCTTTATGATCTTGAGCAAGTCACTAAATCTTGCTATGAATCACCTTTTATCATCTGTGAAATGGAACCATAAACACTTAAAACAGTGCCTGGACCTTTGGACAAATTACTGTTCTATCAGGACCCATCCTCACATGCAGATAGGCCCCTTGAGGAAGAAGGTGACTTCTGTGTTTTCTTAGGCCAGATCTAGTCCCATCAAGATACTGCAGTGACAGAAGATGCAGGAGTAGGTTGGGGAAATCTTGCAAATTAGTATTCACCCTCAGTGACTCATGGGTTTCCTATCTCTGACCTGCTCTCAAATACCTAGGGCCTGGAAGCACCCTGAGAGACTTAGGAAACTGAAGGATAATTTAATTGTTAATGAAGACAATATAATCTAGGGCTTCTTGGGGCATTTTGAGTAGCCAGCCTTGGAGGGATTACAGAATTTGGGTTTTTAAAATACTGATTACAGTTCAGTAGGAGAGCTAGATGTTAATGAAACAATTATGAGCGCACATGATTAGAACTGGGGACAAGTGCTAGCAAATAAAAATACTGGGCTCTATGGCAGTTATGGCAGAAGGACGTGATTGATGGGGTAGAGGGGTGAAGAATGGAACAAAGTGGGCTAAGGCCTTCCTGGGGAGGTAATCAGTGAGTTGAGTTTTGGAGAATGAGGGGTCAACCAAGGACAAAGGAAGGTGGGAAAGTACTTTTCCCACCCTGGGACTGCCAATCACCGAGGGAGTTGGGGCTGAGGGACCTTCTGCTGATTGGGTAGAACAAATGATTAGATGAGTTAATGAAAGTCTATGAGACTGGGTAAGGGATCAGAGAGTTGGTCAGACAAACTTAAGGTTTTGTTTAGGTGTTTGGTCTTTAGGAGGAAGGGAGGAAATTGAGAAGGGTCCAGCATGCTGGAGCAAGTGACCCTAACCACACCTGCAGAAATGGGATGGATATGCAGTGTCCCCCCCTTCCTGTGACCTGCCTTCCACAGACAGCAGGGCCTCTGTTGTTTAAGCAGCAACTAGGTACATTTAGAGATTGACCTTGCTCTTGTCTATAATACTTTATTTTTCTAATGACAACATTAAATGTGTGTTTCCTGTAAATACTAGGAAGTGCTAACATGTAAAAAAAGATCTGGAATCCACCCGTTTGAAGTAACCACCATAAACATACTGATATATTTCAAAATATATACAAGTGAACATTCTAGCTTTATATCCTTTTTTTTTTTAAATTTAAGAATTATAAGATTTTTCTCCTGGTCATTAAAATATTTTACAAAACCTAATTTTTAATGATTGAATCACATTTTATGAAATGACCCAATCCCTGTGGGTTATTACTGAACAATATTCTACTAATTATATTGCATTGAAAATTCCTGTATTTAAATCAGTGCTCTCAACTCTAATCATTTCCATAAGCTTAATCCCATGAAGGAAATTACATGGTCACAGTGAAGATATGACTATAATTTTTTGTTTTTTAAGTCAACTTTATTGATATGTACATTATATGCAGTGAAATGCACATTAAAAAACCCCTAAGTTTTGTTCGATATACAGCACTGTGTTTAAAGTATACAACATTGGGGCCTCCCTGGTGGCGCAGTGGGTTAAGCAACACACTATGAAGCAAACCGCAGCCACTGCAGCACGAGTTCGATCCCTGCCGCCGGCCAGGAGGGG
>JAGFMF010012125.1:589816-605050 GCA_019455555.1 Galemys pyrenaicus | reverse complement strand
CCCCCTGCTCTGTCTGGTGGATTCTCTCACCACCCCCACGCCTCTGGCCTGTACCCCAGTGCTTGTATGCATAAATAAAATAAATCTTTAAAAAAAAAATGTTGTTTCTTAGAAAATTTAATGTTTTTTTAAAAAAAGATTTATTTTAAATAAATCTTACTTGTATGCATACAAGAATGGGGGTGGTGGCAAAGGTTTGGTGGCCTGAGAGGATTCAATAGAGTTAGAGTAGGGAGCAGAACAGGCAAATCTACTGAAATACACTGTTGAGGGGAGCAGCTGGTGAGACAGGAGAGGTCTGCTGCACCATGTGGGTTACCTCCCTGCCCCAGAATCAAACTCATGTTGCAGTGGCTGCTGAAAGCTTGATAGTGCTGAAACTTAAACCCTTGTGCCACCAGGGTAGGCCCAACAAATTTTATATCTTTAATATGGCTTTGTCCATGATCATTGTACTGTGTGTTCATCTCCAGGAATTATTTATGTACTAGTTGCAGGGTTGCAGTCTTAAACGCCTCTCTTCTCTCTCCCCCTAGCACAAGGCTGCTGGAAACCACCATTGTAATCTTTACTTTTATAAAATTTTGGTGTTTTAGATCCCATATGTCACAGGTGTCTTACAATGTTTGTCTTTCTCCATCTGACTTATTTCATCTCGTATAATGTCCTTAAGGTCCATGCTAGTTACTGCAAATGGCAGAATCTCCTTTCTTCTCATGGCTGAATAAAAATGTCCCCATGTTCAGTGCAGAATTTGATAAGTTTTGACACATGTACATATATAATCACGATCCCAGTTTAAAATATTCTTTTTTCAACCTTATTTGGCTTGATTATTTTTAGCACCCACATGTCAAATTTCTTTTCAAATAATAATATCAAGTTTCAGATGCACCAGTGATGTATCTTTTCCTGAGGATTAGTCTTTTATTAAACAAAAAGGAATAGGGTCTTTTCTTTGATTAGGAGTGAGGTGTAGGATTTTTCCCTGTTTTCTTTACTAGTTGTAAGACTGTTCTTGGAATTGTCTGTTTTGTCAATTGTCCATTCTGCCTTGGGCTTCACGTTCTTTTTACTTTATAAGTGTTTCAAACCTTTTAATAGTGGTTGCAAATGCTTTCTCCAAACTCTCTCTTTGTTCCTCACCCTTTAGTGGAAATTTTATATTTGTTTATGTCATTCCCTTTGATAAACTATGTTATGTGTTTCTAATTTTTGTCTGATTACAGGAAGGATTTCAGCCATCTGGAACTTGTCTTAGCTTGTGTGCTTACAGCTCAATTTAAGACATACCATGAGCCTCAAGTGATATACTAGTGGCATTGCTTTATAAAAACAAGGATGACTTCTTCATGATTATTATGTGTTGGAAGTTGTGGACAAAACAATAAGTCATGAAATGAAATGGAGTAAAAAGCACTAAGCAGAAATAAAATGGCTAAGTGGTTCTACAAATCTGTTTTAGAATTACTGCTGTCTCTAACAAGGTCATATCCAAGATAGAAACTGAAAAGCATACCCATTGAAAACCTGAAAATTAGACTTCATTGATTAAAAATAACCAGAAATATGAAACAAGCAAGAATAATTTAATGGAAATAGGTTAAATATAGCAATGTTGAGAGGAAACCACATACACACATGGATAGTTATTCTGTTTTGCAGTGTAGAAATACCAAATATAGGAAGCCCTCTAATGTCCTTTTGTGATAAAGATGAGGTAAAAATCCTGGTTGACTTCGAATGAAATGACTTATTTAAGGACTTGGTTTCATTTTCTTCATTTCACTTAAAATTGCGCTTTCCAGGTACCTATTGTCAACTTAAAGTTAACAATAAGAGGAATTTCTGTTCTATCCTTCATCCCTTCCCAGTTAAGGTTTGGTTTGAAATGTAGTTCCAGCCACATTTCAATAGACATTTCATAGGTGTGTTTTCTGTAGGAATAAAGTTATTTCACAAATTCTGTAAAATACCTGCCAGATGCTATTATAACTGGAAAAAGACCAGTACAGAATGTGAAGGTCTCTGTACAAATCAAGATGTAAGGGAAATCACATACGATCCTATCCTTTTATGACCACCACATGTTAATATTTTTACCATATATTTTCTGGTCTTCTTTGAGTCTTTAAATATATAAAAAGCAGTTTCAACTATATATATATATACATATATATATAGTATTCTTTCTAATTGACAGTATCATTTATTTTCTCATTATCTCTTCAAGCATAATTTTTAAGGTCATCTAATATGAGCAGGCCACAAGTTTTCCCCAGTACATTGGCTACCTAGAAATACCTGCTTTATAGTTCTCATTTCCTTAGACTAAATTTTAGTGAGAAATTACTTTGTTTATCTTCTATCTTCTTGAAGTATTTGGGACACTCTTTCTGGAAAGTTTATATGGCTTTATAGCTGGACTAAAAGGAAGAGTGGTCAGACTTAAAGGATTAGCATGATTAGCAGGGGAAAGGATTTCACATGGAAGGAAGAAGTAAAGGTGTAAGGTGTAGAAGTAGGAATGTGTGTTTGAGGTACCTAAGTGATCAGTTACCTAGAACTTTGAACCACGTGGGAGAGTGGTAAAAGACAAATGGGGCCAGGCCTGAAAAGGTGTTTGGATTATCATTTGGGAGTAAGAGAATAGGCAGTGACTTGGAGTAAGGGCATGACTTACTGAGCAGTAGGAAAGTTGGTGTGTTCTGCCATGCAGGCAGTGGGTTGGCAGGGGAGGATCTCAGGCTGGGCTCCTTCTGGGCTAGATGATGTTATCTGTGTAGTAGCAATTAGGACTCAGCAGTGGGACTGGAATTTTATGGAAGGGGTGGGCAAAGACATTTCAGGAGCCAGAATCTGAGAAAGAATCTGAAAGAAGATAGTGATCATAACAGGGAGAGTTGATTTAGAGATTTTCAGTTGGTGGGCCTAGATGTTCCTCCAGGAGAGAATGTTAGTACTAAGGATATAGGTTTAAGGGTGGCCAGGGGTTGGGTTGCTGGGTACTATATACAGTGCCCAGTTAAATTTGAATTTTAGATAAATGATGGGTAACTTTTCGGAGTAAATAAATCCCAAATACTGTACGGTACATACTTAAACTAAAAACATTCATTGTTTATCTGAAATTCAAAGTTCACTGGGCTTCTCACATCCCTATTTGGGGGTCAAAATACAGAGAAGCCTGGGGGATAAATCCAAATTCCAGTGAACCCAAACTAGTAGTGTGATTGGAATAAAAGTTCAGAATTTTGCTTCATCTCATCTTAAAATTTCCTTTAGCTCCCATGAGAAGAATTAAGGAAGAAAAGAAGAAAAAGCCCAGGCTATTTGATTTAATTGGCAGTGGGGAGGATTGTTCGGGTCCACGGTCTTGCTCAGACTTTGCCCTTTGGTGGGTGTGAGCAGAGAACAGATCTGGGTGGGATGAGGCTCAATGCCAGGGCCTGCAGTTTGTAGGCAGGACGACCAGCTGTAATGCTCTGTGTGCATGCCTGTGTACACGTGCACAGAGAAGGGGATTTTCTCACACTCAGAGGCTCACGCTTGCACATGCATTTAAAAAACAAATCCCTGGAAAGTGGCCCTCTGGAGAGAAGCACTCAGGCGCTGGGTGAAAGGAAGACTTTTAAAAATATTTTGAATTCTTTTTTTTTTAAAGGTGTGTGCATATTATACCCTTTGAACTTTTAAAAAACTGGAATGTGCATTTACACAGAAAATGGCAAAGTCGTTACACAGTTTAAAAAACTGGAATGTGCATTTACACAGAAAATGGCAAAGTCGTTACACAGTTTAACAGAAGAGAGGGGAAATAAGTCAGTGAGAGCAGGGACTCTCGTCTCTCTTGTTCATGGTTGTGTCCCCAGTCCTAAGAATAGTGTCTCTCATGTGGTAGGCACTCAATAAATATTTATTAAAAGCATGAAAGACTGACTGAACCATTTGGTGATCTAATCATAGAAAGAAGTTCGTGCTTCTTATATTTCACACATATTAGGAAGAGGCTGTAAAGGAGCTACAAGAATGGTATTTAAAGAAGCCCACTTGTCTACACCATTTGGTGATTCATGAAGAATGAAGCTATGGGAGTGAATGAAATCACTGAGGAAGAGGGTAGGGCAAAAAGCTGTTCACATGGGGTGAACACAGAGAGACAGTGTGGAAAATGAATCATGGAAGGGGCTGGGGGCCATACAACCCCAACCACCAGAGGACAGAGTTTTAGGGGAGGCCACATGCTAAGTAGTATTCAAATATCTAACAGACATTCCTGTGGCTTTTCCAAGTATAGGGTGTATATTAGTTTTTCTGGGGAAAAAGTTGCCTTTTCCTGTACAGATACCCCTCATGGTATTTGGGAACAATGCTCCCTAAGGTCAGACACATTTGGGGACATTGCTCCCAACTTGGCACTTGAAGACCTGTTGATTGTTTGAAGTACAAACCAACCCTCTGGTTTTCTTTTTTTCCCTTTCAGAATGCTGTTTCCAAGTATGGATCTCAGTTCCAAGGTAATTCCCAGCACGATGCCTTGGAATTCCTGCTCTGGTTACTGGATCGTGTGCATGAGGACTTGGAGGGTTCATCCCCAGGGCCAGAGTCTGAGAAGGTATTGCATCTGAGTGTCCTTTTTTGCCTTGAGCATTGCCTTAGCTTCTTGGAACTGAATCTTGAAATTCACCTGAGATGCCTGTGGCTTTGGTTCCTGTGTACACAGGACTGTTCCCCGCGCCTTTCTCTTTGTTCTGTTTGTTTTAGACAAGGCATTTCCTCTCACTGCAGGATTTTCACCCACATTAATCCAAGTGATATGAATAGAGTTTCCTTTTAGCTCAAAGTTTAGAAAAATCTCATTTTTATCAAAATCAAATACATTGGATATTTATCTGATGCCATGAGTACCATCCCTAGTTATTTTCAAATGAACTCCATCATGGTTTTCTCAGTTATGTGTCTTAGAGCAGTGGTTCACACTCTTTTTTTTTTTTTTATCATAGAATGGTTGAATTTTATATGTATGTACTCAGCATCCCAAGAATTTGATGAAATCTCTAACCTTTGGGAGCAAAAAGCACTTATAGTCATTTGTTAGAGCTACGGTTAATTGACACATCAGCTATGTTCTCTGTGGACTTTGCTAAATAAAGATCAATGATAAGCTATGCTCTCTTGCTAGCCTTTCATCTCTCATTTAAGAAAGTAGAAGCCAATGAAGTTCTTATGCCATGAATAGGCAAAATACTCTAATGCTGTCTGAATAATCTGCTGCAGTTTAAAAGATGCTTCCCAAACACTGGCAGTTAATCGGTACCACATCACTTTTGATATGTCTTGGTACATACGGCTATGAGAATCCAGTACAGCTATGAGAAGTTGCTTTCCCTGTTTTGTTTTCCATTGAGTCACTTTATTCCCATCCTTCTCAGGGATCAATTTAGAAGCCCTTTGGAGTGGTTTTTAGTCATCACCTTTCTGTCCTTCTATCCCCTGCTTGCAGTTCCTCGTTCTAGAGTGATAGTGGCAGTTGCAGTTATGCAGGATGAGTAAGCGTAGAGATGGAATGAACAGCTGGTGATTATAGACTGTATTGGATATTGGAGATTTATTAGGAAAGTTGATTTCAGGTACCCGTACCACACACAGAAAAGGTATGTGCATAGATTATAGGGTTATGTCACTCTGTAACTATATATCTAACCATCAAGATGTACACATTTAAATACATTTCACTTTTTTTAACTTGTGCATGTAGCCAAATATTCTTTCTGTTGTGTCTCTGTTAAAATGGCAGATTACAGTTCTGATAAAGAGAACATAATCGTGTTTCAGAGAGCAATGAGCTTTTTAAAAGTAACAATATAATGCAGTGAATAGCAGAGTTTGACAGAGCTGCAAAAGTAGTCCTCATACCCAAGACAGCAGGCTGCTCTAGGCTGGGGGCAAAGGAAATAATGATTGTGCAGTACTCTGCTCTTCACATCACATCTTGGACTGTTATGCACAGAATGAATAACTGCTTTCATTTATGGAGTGCTTCCAGGGTTATTCCCATTTTATATACAGGTAAACCAAGAGTCAGTGAACTTAAGTAACCTCCCAAAGTAACACAGCTGAAAAAGGGACAGAGTCAGAATTCAGATTTAAGGGGGTCAAGCTTCAAGTCTGTTTTCTTAAAAGTCTACTTAAAAAATAACCACCCCAGATACCCCTAAGACACACAGATGAAACAAAACAAAAACATCCCCCTAATCGAACCTGGGAGGACTTAGAGATTATTGTGGTTTCTCTGGTTTGTGGGTTTATGTGTGATATTTCTTTTATTCATAGTGATTTTCAGTGTATCTTATTTAGACCCTTTGAGTTACAAATGACAGAAATTGAACTTGATCTAACTTAAAGGACATTTTTTTCATTTTTATAACTGGCAAGTCCAATGATTGAGCCAGCTTCAGGTAAGGTCGGATCCAAAGGCTCAGATGATGCCACTGGGTCTTTGATCTCTGGCTTTATTATTTATTTATTTTTTAGATTTTATTGTGGATACAAGAGCTGGGGTACAGGCCAGAGATGTGAGAGGTGAGGGGATTCACCAGAGACAGAATGGGGAGCAGAACAGGCAGATCCACTGAAATATACTGCTGAGAGGAACAGTGGACAAGGCAGGAGAGATTTGCTGCACCATGTGGGTCCCTTCCCTTACCCAGGATCGAACTCCTACTGCAGTGGCTACGGAAAGCCCCACAGTGTGGCGTTCAATCCCTTGTACCACACAGGAGGCCCTCTGGCTTTATTTTTAGACTGAATGTTCTAAGTGGGTATCGCTGCATGTAAAAACTGCATATGCCTCTTAGAGCTTAGTGCTTTTTTCCCCAGAAGAAGTGCAGGGTAGAGTCTGATTATCCCAGGTATAAATATTCCGATGGGCACACTTGGGTTGCAGACCTGTGTATGTGCAGATCTCATGGCTAAGGAAAGTTTTTATAGATGCCAGGCAGATTGCTTTCCCCAACAATGGAATTTTAAGCAGATAATCATGTCCACTACACTGTGTGTTCCATGATCTTATGGGGAACACATTTTGAAATCAGAATGATGTATTTTTAAAAAAGAATATCAAGTATTTGTTATGTGCCAGGCATTTAATTTGATGTTTTCATAACTTCTTTCTCTACCTGACACATAGGAAGTAATCAGTAAACTCTTGAATGGTTAAGTAAATTAAGTTGTTATCATATTTTAATATTTGTCAGGATAGCTCATATTTTACAACTAGTAGAAGTTTAGGTTAAGTAAGTTGCCTGCATTCACTGAATTTTTTGATGGGACTAGAATTGAATGTGAATCTGTTTCAAAGCCAGTGTGCTTAATCCTTCTCATCATCTTTGAGTATCTCATGCTATCTCAGTTCTCAGTTTCCCACAGGCGGGGAGAAATTACTGGAGGTGCCTCTTCCTGCTGGCTGCACAGAAATATTGCTGGTCCTCTGCCCCCACCTCCCCTATCCCTGGCCATGCCAGCTAACTCTTTCTACAGCTTCTAAATTGCCTTCATCTACTTTCTATATTCCTTGGGGACAGGAAAAGGCACTGGGGGCTTTTGGGGAGGGACAATCACAGAGAGGTTAAGTAACTTGCCCCAAGTCACATGGCCAGTAAATGGGAGAGCCAGCTCCAAAACAAGGAAATGTGACTCAAGAACAGGATTTCTTTATTTTCTTTTTTAGAATCCTAAACAGATATTTTTAATTGTTCTGTTTCATTTGGCAAAAACAAATGAATGATAGTAAGTATCTTTGATAGTTGTATGTTATTTTTATTTTTGAGGTAGATACTTTTTGTTTTTTTCTTAATAGATTTAATTGTATTTGACAACATTTGTAGTTTAATTGTAAACATTTAATTGTATTTGACCACCATTTCACCCGTGCACCATCACCTCAGACCTTTGAGTTCTTTATGCCCTTCTCCCCGTCTTTGCCCTCCCCTTCCTCTGCACCCCCTACACCCCCATGTTTCCTTTGGTCTATCTTTAACCTTTTGATCTTGTTGAGTTTGTTTGTTTTTTGTTGTAATTGCCCATTTCCTTGAGCTTTCTCTTGTTGTTTTGTTTTCTTCTTTTTAATTTTTTTGTTGTAGTTATTCTTTCACATTCTTCCTAAAAGTGAAGCCTTCCGATATTTTTCTCTTGCCTTCTGACTTGTTTCACTGAGTATAATTCCTTCTAGCGCCATCCATGTTTCTATAAATGGCCCTAGTTTATCATTTTTGATTGCTAAATAGTATTCCATTGTGTATATGTACCATATCTTCTTGATTCAGTCATCTACTTTTGGGCATTTGGGTTGTTTTCAGGTCTTACCAATTGTAAATAGTGCTGCAATAAACATGGGGGTACAGGTACTCTTTTGGATCGGTGTTTTTGTGTCCTTTGGGTAGATTCCTAGGAGTGGGATTGCCGGATCGTATGGTAGTTCCATCTCTAGTAGACTGAGGAACCTCCATATGGCCTTCCGTAGTGGTTGAATTAACTTGCTTTCCCACCAGCAGTGCAGTAGAGTTCCTTTTACTCCACATCCTCACCAATATTTATTGTTGGTTTTTCTGTTGTGTGCCATTCTTACTGGTATAAGGTGATACCTCATTGTGATTTTAATTTGCATTTCCCTGATTATGAGAGATGTTGAGCATTGTCTCATGTGCCTGTTGGCCATGTATATGTCCTCTTTGGTGAAGTGTCTTTTAAGTTCTTCTGCCCATTTTTTGATTGGATTGATTGCTTTGACTTTCTTGAGTCTTATGAGAAAAGATGCTTTATGCATCTATGTGATCAGTCCATTGTCAGTTGTATGGGGTGCAAAGATTTTTGCCAATCAATGGGGAGTCTTCATTTTGGTTAATGTTTCTTTTGCTGTACAGAAGCTTTTTAACCTGATATAGTCCCATCTCTATCTTCTCTCTCATTTTTATTGCATTGGGGGGTGCATCTTCAAAGGTATTACTGAGATGTATGTCTTGTAGTGAAGAACAGGATTTCTTTAACCCCAGACCTTCTGACATTTGGGGCCAGGAACTCTCTTGTGTGAGGTTGTGCTGTGCATTGTAGACTTTGTAGCATGTTCTTCCTACTAGATGCCAATGCCCCCTAGTTGAGAATTACTTCTAAAAGTTTTGCTCCTACCACTTTGCACTGCCCCCTGCCCCCTACCAACCTTTGTTTCAGATTACTTTAAGCCAAGAGGACTTGCTAATAATTCTGTTTAACATCTTCATGGCCCACATAAAAGCAACCATAATAGGCCTTTCCATTTCTAATATGCCAACTGCTGTATGTTCTTGCACTATCACCAGTGGCCTTTCCAGAAAGGAATGAAGATCATGTGTCTCTCCTGCTTGTTTTCCTCCAATAGCTTCCTACTGCCCTTAGAATGAAATGTAGACTCCTATGTGGCTGAAGGGCCCTACCTGCCTGGGCCTGCCAAACACCCCACCTGCTTCCAGGCTGTTCTGCCCCTTTCTCACCATCCTTGGTCACACTGGCTGTCCTCTCTTCCTTTAATGGACCAAGCATGTTTGGAGGTAGGCACATGGGGTGACTATTGGCCAGAGAGAGGAGTTGCTGGTGCTTGACTCTTACTTTGCCCGGATTGAAACCAAAAATGATCATTTTCTGTCTGGAGTCAAAACCTCTCCTGAAATTGATTCTCAGAAAATTGGACTGCCTGTGAAAGCCTCCTGTGAGACTTGCAGGCAAAGAGCAGAGCTGTTCAGGACATTTGGTGTAACGCTTTGTCTCTCGTACCAAGAAGGAAAGGGACTGTCTTCTGTGTAACTGAGCCATTTTTCTTTTTGAGGTTACTTCGGTTTCCAAACATATGAGAGCCATATAGCTACATTTATTTCAAACTGGAGTAAAAAACCTAAGAACCACTTTTTCTCTGTTATTGGTAATGCTTCTCAAATGTTTTCATCTGGCACAAAGAGCATGTTTTTACCACTATAAAAAACAACATACAAGCAATCTAACAACAACAACAAAGCCACTCTTGATTTAAGAAGGGCGTCAGACTGGGGAGAGAACCAGGAAGCTAGCAGTAGGCAAGGTCCATACACCATCTCTTGATTTCAATGATGTCCCCATAAGGTGGATGTGACTTTTCTGTTCCTTATAATGTGCAGTGAGGCTAAACGAGATACTCAGGGTCACTTGACTGCAGAGTACAGCCAGCTTGGTCTGACCTCATGGTCCACTGCCTCTCACCCAGCCTCATTCAGGAGATTCTCTCCATACCCCATCCCTGGTGACCCCACCCACAGCCACTCCCAACATGCTACCGTACCACCTTGATGCAGAGGCTTCCTGCATCATTATCAGGTGTTTGTTTGCAAGTAACAGCAATCAACTTCAGTTGACTCAAACAAGAAGTGGGTTAAGAAGACTGAGGGGGAGCTTGCAGGGTTGAAAAAGCAGGCTTGGAACCGTGCAGAGGCAGGCATCCAGGTGGAGGTGTCTCAGTGGCAGGAACTGTTCAGCTCCCTGGCCTGGACATGACCGCCAGGATGTCTGTGGTCAGTCTTCTGGTCACTGCTCACGGGCATAAACAGGAGCATCTCGGTCTAGCCTGGGTCATGTGTCTGTCCTTTGGAAAGAGAGAGCAATGCCCCCAGTTCAAGAGCCTTCCCCACCTTTCTGTAGACTGAATTCGAGGTTCTAAAAGGGACGCTACTGCCAAAGGAGTGAGTGCTGGGCAGGAAAAATACCAGTGTCTACTGTGCATGCAAAGGAATTCTCCTGAGTGGCCTGTCTGCTTGCTGTTACATAGCTCTACCTGGATTTCACCCTCAAACTTGGGGTGTCCTTTTCTGACCCACTTCTCCTTTTGACTTTCCCTCTCTGTTAACAGAAAGGCATTCTTCAGGCACCAGCTCAGAAGCTGGAGTTGGCCCTGTTTATCACCTCGCCCTGTCTCCTTCTGCCCCCTGTATCAGGTGCTTACCTGTGAACTCTATACACAAGGTGTCTCAAATCTGTCCCTCCTTTTATTTTTGTGGCTCCTACTCTGGTTCTTCCTGTTGGGAGAACTGGGGTTCTCTCCAGAACCTGGACCCTTGAGCCTCCTAATCTATGTCCTTTGACTAGCTGTCTGATTAAAGCATCTCCCCGTGCATGTAGCTGCCAGCTAGGTTCACACCCCAACTCCCGCACCAGCCTCCCAGAAACTCCCCTGATGTAACAATGGCAAACACTTATCCAGAGCCTACTGTTTTATGCATATTTAATTCTTAATCTCAAAATATCCCTGTACAGTAGGTACTATCATTCATTAACTATCAAAGAGCTTAAATGCCTTATTTATTGGGACCAGAGCTTGAATAACTCCCCCAGCTAAGTGTCAGCATAGTGATTTGATCCCTGGCAGTCTGACTCCATAGTCTAATTACTTTTATAAAATTAGTAAATGTAATTATATTTATTTTTGATTGTGGTATCTGGTTTATAATAATGTACGTAATTTAGGGGAATAGGTTCCCTAGCACACCACACACACCTCCAAAGTACCCGCAGTCCACCTAGACCATTGGACCTCCCCCCCAACTCCTCTTGTTTGTACCCCCATTGTCCCCCTCTATTAGCCTCAATTCTATAGTCATAATCTAAGGACTTGTTTTGGTTTAGTTTGTCTGTTTCTTTGCTTTGTTTCTCTATATTCCACATATGAGTGAAATCATTCCAGTATTTGTCTTTCTCCTTCTAGCTTATTTCACTTAGTATCATCCCCTCCAGTTCCTTCATGTTGCAAATGGTAAGAGTTCATCTCTTTACAGCTAAGTGGTAGTTCATCATGTGTAAATACCGCATCTTCTTGATCTACTCATCTGTCCTTGGGCACTTACGGTTCTTTCCATAGCTTGGTTATTTTAAGAGGTGCTGCAGTGAGCATGCATTCTTTGGATAAACACCAAGGGGTAGAATTGCTGGATCATATGGTAGATCTATTTTGAGAAATTTCTCTACTGTTTTTCATAGAGGCTGGACCAGTCTACATTCCCACCAGCAGTGTACCGGGGCTCCCTTTTCTCCACACCCTCACCAGTATTTATTGTTTCTGGTCTTTTTGATATGGGCCATTCACACTGGAGTGAGGTGGTGTCTCATTGTAGTTTTGATTTGCATTTCCCTGACGATCAATGATGTTGAATGTTTTTTGTGTCCCTGTTAGCCATCTGTATGTCTCCTCTGGAAAAGTATCTACTTAGTTCTTCCCTTTTCTTGTTTTCTTTTTTGTTGAATTCATCAGTTCTTTGCAGCTTTTGACTATTAGATCTTTGTTGGATGTATGATGTACAAATATTTTCTCCTATCTGGTGGGATGGCTTTTCATTTTAGTAGTTATTTCATTCACTGCAGAAGATTTTTAGTTTGATGGATGTATTCCCATTTGTTTATTTTTGCCTCTTCTATTCCTTGGAGGCAAGTTCCCCAAGCAGAGTCTTAATTCTCAACCCTGGTGCCAGGCAGTCTTTAGAACATTGAAAGCCCCACCTGATGTGGCACCAGACCCAGTCTCCATTCTGGTTTGACTTCCCTTTATATAGCCTATATTCTGCCAAACTTAGCTTAATAAAATTATGAAACAAATTACTCTTCTGAGTATGTGTCACTCTTATTTCTACTAATATTTTATTATGAAAAATTGCAATCAAATGGAAAAGTTAAATTAATTATACAGTAACTCCTCATAAGCAGCCTTTAGATTTTACAATTTATATTTTGTTAAAATTTCTTTCTTTACCTCTCTACCCACATATCTACCCATCTGCCTACTTGTCCTCCTCCTCCCTCGCCCCACTGCTCCGTCCTAGTTTTTTGGATGCACGTTAAATTGGAGACAGTGGTACACATCACTCCAAATACTTTACATGCATTTGTTTTTCCTGGTTGTGTCTTCAACTTTCTAAAACCTTCAACCTTCACCTCAGATTCCACCCAGATCCTCATCTGCGCCCTGCTGCCTCTCTGACATGGTGCCTCCTGTTGTTCTCCAAAGGCTTGTGTTAGGGGGAGATATTATTGCCCTCATGGGACCCAAAAATTAGTTCTTGGGGGAGGGGTAATGGTGGTAAAAACTTTAAATGTAAAGTGCTGATATACAGCACATGAGCAGGTAGGCAGTAGATCTGTAATATTACATTTTATGGGGGACGACCTAGGAAAAAGTGTCTAAAAACACTCCTTGGGAAGGTGATCATGAATAAAGTAGAGATACAGTGTTCTGGGACCTATTTCATGTAGGGCCCTTTGTAGGTAACTTTTTATTTTACCAAATATAACTTCATAGACGTCTGATCCTCGGGGACAGACCTCCATCTGTGATTTTTTCCACAGCAGGGCCTTGATAGAGGACTATGTCTGGTGTGTGATGATAGAAGGAAGTAGGGGGTAAAGAGTTGAATGAAGGTGACCAGAAAGCCTCAGTAACTTATACTGAAAGTAGTAGGGGGTCCAGAGAAAGTTGGTGGCATTGGCACAGAGAGAAAACCCAAGCTGTGGGTAACAGATGATCCCAGTGCCTCTGGAAGCTGTGGGTGTTTCCTCATGGTAAGGATTGCAGTGTGGGATAAAGTTAAGGATCTTGAGGTGGGGCCATTATCCAGGTAGATGCTTAATGCAAGCACAAGCAACCTTCTAAGAAAGAATCAGAGGGCTCTTTGAGACATGCAGAGGAGGCCAAGTGAAGATGGAGCATAGAGGGATTTGGAGACGCTGGCCTTAAAGGCTGGAGTGATATGGCCATGGGCTGTGGAATTCCTATAGCAACCAGCAGCTGGAAGGGGCATGGAATGGATTCTCTCTAGAGTCTCTGGAGGAAGCAGGCCTTTACTGACATTTAGGTTTTGGCCCAGTGGTAGTGATTTGAATACCTGGTCTTGAGGACTGTGGGCAAATACAAATCTATTGTTTTAAGCCACCAGTTTGTGGTAGTTTGTTATAGAAGCTGCTGGAAACAAATACAGAAGGGAATGCAAAAAAGGACACACTAGGACGGGTGTGCAGAGTGAAGAGGCTTGTGCATCCAAGGTGCAAACCCAGTTTGTCTGAGGAAGAAGGTAGTTGTGTGAAGACCAGCTTGCTGGAGAGCGTGGAGAGGAGCAGGTTAGCAGCAGCAGATGGGAAGATTGGTGTGGGCGTGTTTGAAGCGATCTGGACATATTGGGCCCACAGAATGGAATTAAAGAATGGGTCAGTCAATCCAGAGTGACAGTTCATGAGGGTGACCAGTGTGTGAGTGCTCACCAAGCTTCCTTCTTCCCTCCTGCTCTGCCTACACACTCTTGGGGAATATGGGAGGTTTGGAATTGAAGCAGCAGTGAATTACAGTGTGACAACATTGAAGTTTGGGTTCTGCAGAATCCAGGTCTGAAAGGGATAATGCAATGGGAGTAGGGGGTGGAGGGGGGTATTGGCCCCATGGTTTGGAAGTGGTGGAGCAATGGGCAGGGTATCTAATCTTCCTTCTTTTCCTCGTTTCTTTGCAGTTTCAGCCTGAAGCCAGTAAAACCTCTGAGAACCTCCTGACTCCATCAGCTCAGCTGTCTCCTGGCCAAAGCTTTGTGCAAAGCCATTTTCAAGCGCAGTACAGGTAAGAACATAGGTGAGAATGGGATATATTCCGAATGTGTCACCTAAGAGTTCAGCAGACTTACATGCTGGTGACTGGCCTCCCATTGCCAGGTTTACCCTGAGATTACTTATAAATTCCAATTCACCACTCACTCCTCTTGTCTCTGATCTACAGTGTTTCTCCTTCTCCATCTTCCTGGTTTTTGGGCCTCCTCTCTTCCCTTGCAGAGAGGGTGATGTGAGGGTGGTTCTCTAGTGTAGACATGTGGGGGCCACGACTCCACCAATAGGCAATCATTGAGAAGCTGGCAAGATCCTTCTTGTTTATTCCTTATAGCCAGAGAGCCCAGGTTAATGTGTTATTTTGAGTTCAAGATTTCCCAGCGTGATAAGGATATAAAGTAATATGTAGTTATATGGTCTCTAATAGAAAGTGTATGTTCTCTTCAGGCTTTTTTTTTTTAAAGATTTATTTATTTATGCACACAAGCACTGGGGTACAGGCCAGAGGTGGGGGGGGGTGAGAGGATTCACCACAGACAGAGTGGGGAGCAGAACAGGCAGATCAACAGAAGTACACTGCTGAGGGGAGCAGCGGGCACAGCAGGA
>JAGFMF010012125.1:570073-589766 GCA_019455555.1 Galemys pyrenaicus | reverse complement strand
AGATCAACAGAAGTACACTGCTGAGGGGAGCAGCGGGCACAGCAGGAGAGGTCTGCCGCACCATGTGGGTCCCCTCCCTGGCCGGCAGCAGGGATTGAAGTCGTGCTGCAGTGGCTGTGGTTTGCTTCATAGTGCGTTGCTTAACCCACTGTGCCACCAGGGAGGCCCTCTCTTCAGGCTTTATATATGACAGTTCAGAGATTCCTACAAGGCAGTGTTTTCAAGTATGCTTTCATGAAAGCACTTACTGTAGTGAGGGGTCCAGAGTGGAGGAACCCCATCCCCACCCCCCAGAGCTTCTTGGAGAAGGTGTGCCTTTTGGTGAGTTCTGAGGGTTGAATAGGAAAGGGTTGAATTGGTGGGGATTTACTCAACAAGAATAAGCTCCACATAAAAGTGGGGACATGCACAATGGTCAAGATGTAGGGAAGGTGATGGTGACAGAGAACCCTGTCTGCATGACATGCTTGTCCATATACATTTTAGTTGCATCCTTCCAAGAGCCCCAGGAGATGAATTTCATAATCAGGGAGGTTGGGTCTTTTGTTGTTTTTTTAAAACTTTTTTTTTTAATGCATACAAGAGCAGGGGTACAGGCCGGAGTCGCGGGAGGTGAGAGGATTCACCAGAGACAGAGTGGGGAGCAGAACAGGCAGATGGACTGAAATACACTGCTGAGGAGACCAGCGAGGCAGGAGAGTTCTGCTGCACCATGTGGGTCCCCTCCGTGCCCCGGGATTAAACACATGCTGCTGTGCTGCGGATGCTTCACAGTGCGGCGCTAAACCCACTGCGCCACCAGGGAGGCCCGAGGTTGGGTTTTTTGAAAGGATACACAGAGAGTGACAGAACCAGGATTTGACCTTTGCTAGATCTCTGAAGCACAGTCCTGCTTCTGGTTTCTTTGTCCACCTTTGGTTGCTTGTCCATCTCACCTCTCTCTTTTCTTCTGGTTGTCTGTTGCTACTTCAGTTGCCCAGAGACCCTGCCCTCTTGTCCTTGATTATGGATACCAAACCTTTTGAAATATTTTTCTTCTGGTTGTTGCATTAAATCATTTTCAAAGGTGCCTTCCTCTGAACCTCTGGATACTATTACCTTTCCTTTGCTCTGCTGTGTTTTCATGGGTCTCCTGTTGTTGTTTTTAACTTTTTTTCGATTATTTACCTCGCACAAAGTAATAATTCTTCACTTGTTGAATTCACTTACAGCCATTGTAAGTAAGCCATACTTTTCAGGAATTTATGTTCTTTGTGTTTGGAACAGAGGGTGCCATTTAAATGCACCCAGAAACTGTCCTGATTTAGGCTTTTCATCATATTCTGTGATTGCCAGTGAAATAAATTGAATATGGTCCCTGACTTTGAAGTGATTATTTATTCAGGAAGGCCACATAGGCTGTGAAACACTTACAGTTGCTTTTCAGTGGAGTGGAGAATCCAGAGCACTTGAGAATTCTCTCACTTTCTGTCCTACCAGAGGGGGGACCCTCAGTGACCATGGATGGCTGCTGGGATGACCATGGGCACTCCACTCTGCCCTTGACTGCTTGGCATATTGAGCAGTTAAGATTTCCTTGTTGTGCTTGAAGGAAGGTCCACTTACTTCCTGAGAACTGTGGTGACGGGGTATGCATGGAGGAAGCCTAGATTTTGTGATTCACAGCCTTTTGTAGACATGAAAGCTACTTGTAGGGCATCTGTCTTACCTTCAGGTGCCCAAAGAAGGGGAACTTGAAACAAAATTGAGACAGAGGAGAAGAGGACTATAGGAGCAAGATGAAGAACCTCTATCTAGAAGGAGGGAAAGAGGAGTCTAAGGTGAGGGCATGTTAAGGAGCAGGGAAGGGGACCAATAATTGCCACTGGGTATTCCTCATTGGCACCAAATATACTCATCTTGTTTTTTTAAAGATTTATTTATGCATACAAGAGTTGGAGTGTAGGCTAGAGGTGTGGAGGGTGGGTGGGTGAGAGGACTCACCAGAGCCAGAATGGGGAGCAGAACAGGCAGATTGACTGAAATACACTGCTGAGGGCAACAGTGGGTGAGACAGGACATTCTTGCTGTACCATGTGGGTCAGCTCCCTGGCCAGGGATCGAACTCATGCTGTAGTGGCTGCCTATGGCTTTATGTGGCTGAGACTGAACCCCTTGTGCCACCAGGGAGACCCCCTCCTTGGCACCTTTTTAAATAAATTCAGTTATTTCATTGCTTACTTCCTTTTCTACCTTCTCTTTTGACATGTACTTTCTTTTCTTGTTCTCAAATATTTCCAGCGGTAACATTGGGGAGTATAGCTCCTTGACTATGAGAGAGACAGTAACCAAACATACCTATTTGATTTTTTAAAAATTGGACTTATTATTTTGAAGCAACACTGGCTTACAGCACTGTATTTTATTCGTGCCTGCTATGTGCCAGGCTCTTTTCTGGGTGCTGGCAACTGAACAGTGAACAAGACCCAGTGCCTATTCTTGTGGCACTCATGCTGTGGGGAGGGGGATGTATCAGACACAGGTCAATAAGCAACTTGCAGAGAGATAAGTGAGGCGATAAGGTGTAACCTGGGAGGTGGGGAGATAGCCAACATTAGATAAGGTGATCAGGGAGGCTTCCTTTCAGAGAGGACATTTGAGCTGAGATCTGAGTGAAGAGTCAGCCATTTGAAGTCAGGCATTCCAGGCAGGGAAACAGCAGAGGCAAATTTTGGTAATTTAAGGACAGAAAGGTCTAGGTAACTGCCAGGAAGTGAGGGTTGGGAGGTGAGCCTGGAGAGGTGGATAGGGACCTGGTAGTGCAGCTACCCAGTCCCAGTGTGGATTTTGGTCTCCGGGACACCAGAGTCACTGCAAAGTTTAAAGCAGGGCGTGGTCTTGTGGTCTAGATGTCATTTTAAGAGATCATGTCAGCTGTTACCGACCACACAGGTTAGGCAAGACTGGAAGCAGGAGCTACAACTGATCATATAAGTGCTAATCATTTAAGGGTACTGTGGGATAGAGAGAAAGGTGAAATCTAGGGTGGACTCCCGGGTTTTCATATACTCCTGTTTGCTTAAAGGTAGGTGAGTTTGTTGCGCAAGCATTGTCAAGTGTAATTGCACAGGTACCAATTACACAGTCCTAGACGGGACAGTCTACTCCACGCTCGGCTGTGTGCTACAGCCAAGGGCCCGCTGTCACAGGAGCTCTGTGGTTGACCCAACTCTCACTCAGCACCCTTCCAGTAGTTACATAACGGCCTAGTGCTCTAAGGAAAGCTTGGGTGCTTTGAAGTGTATGTTACAGGTGTGAAAGAGGAGAGAGTCTTATTTCCCTGTATACTCCATCTTGCACACTCACAGCACTCGAACCCCACATGTGTGGGTGTTCTTCCCACCCCCAGCCATTCTGCAGTGCTCTGTGGACACCAACTGAGTGTTGTAGTTTAGCTCAGCTCTGACATTCTCTATCTGGACCCAGCACAGACCCCCCAGGTCAAGGGTTCATTCTCTCCAGACACCTGTCACAAGTCCTTGTGCAGTTGACCAGTGTAAACTGGGGGTTCCCATGCCCCTCCTCAAGTTTGATAATTTGCAGAGCACTGGAAAACAGTTAACTTACTAGATTACTTGTATGGTGGAAAGTGAAAACAATTGATAATGAGCTTGATGTCCTTTCTTCAAGAGAAATCAATGCACGGGATGGGGGAGCCCAGTACCTCACAAGCACAGAGGTTGCGTCCCAAGAAATTTTGGGCAAGAGTGGGGTTTATTGAGTGTTAGAAGAGGCAACCTGGAATCATTGCATGAGAGAAAAAGAGTTACCTCACATGGTTGCTGGTCCTATTTTGGGGACAGGTGAACTGGCTAAGCTGAGCTGGAGGTTAGTGATTGGTGTGTGTGTTAGATTTCCTTGACAGGAAGTTGTTTCTACTAAGTGCAGGCTAACTCAGGTTTAGATTTGTGATGTGGGCCATCTGGTTCTGGGTAAGTGAATTAGCTTTATCACCAGCTTATTTTAAAAGGATACAACTCAGATGCAGCCAGATGGGAGAGATGCAGAGGTATGTGGGGAGGGTCATGGAGCCCTGTCCTCTCCAGGAGCACCACCCCCAGCATCTTTGGGTGTTCCACAGTCTGGAGCGCCCCTCTGCAGGGCCTTTTGTGGAGGCGTTACTGCAGAGACAGGATTGAGCAAAACATTGGTTTTTGGTTGTTAACTCAATCTCTAGTCCGCTTCCCCTCCTGGGTGAAGGGATGAGGCTGAAAGCGCTAACCTTGGAATCACAAGTCCCCATCCTGACATTATCTAGGGGCCTTCCAAAAATACCCCAATGACATGAACTCAGGTGTGACCACACGGAACCTCATCATGAGTAGCGAATGATGCTTTCACTTTTACTACTCTCATGACTGGAAATTCCAAAGGTCTTCAGAGCTCTATCTCAGAAACCGGGACAAAGACCAAATATATATTTCTTACTATAAATCACAAGATGCTTGACTCTTGTGATGGGTGAGTCAGGGAAGGCTTCCTGAGGAAGTGACATTTGAGATGATCAGATATTAAGGGCTACAGTGCCCTTTGGGCAGAAAATTGTAGGTGGATGAATAAGAAGATGTGTGTGCTATAAAAAGGACAGGTGACAATGAAACACACCTACTTTGTGCCTGATGATCTACTCTAAAGAACAAGTAGACTTAGGGATGTCCATCACGGCTAGGGCTTTGACGATCTGAGAAATGATTTTCTATAATGGTCAACAGCTGTCCGCTGTCCTGCTGCTCTCCACTCTTCCGGAGCCCTCTCCGCTGGGGTGGAACCTTGTCCTGGCGTCAGCCTTTGTGCAATGGAAAGATGGGTGTGTCCCTAAGGGTTTACTCTGGGGCCCCTGTCCACTGAGGTTCTCCCTCTGTCCCCCTTTTTAAAGGGCTTGGCTTTTGATTTTGAGTGCAGGAGAGAAAGAGAATAGTATTAGAATGCAAGAGCTCTGGGCTAGAGGAAGAATAATTAGATAGTCTATAGGATTAGCATCCCAGCCTAAAACACCTGTAATAACCAAGGATGTTGGGGTGTGTGTGTGTGTGTGTGTATTCACAGAAAGTCTAACCTGATCCCCATTACAGGCAGCGATCCCTTTAGGCAGAGCATACTTCTGAAGGCTTTCTCAGAGGGGACGTCTCAGTTAAGTGTGACCATAGTGGCCGCTCCTGGTGTAGCCACCGTTCAGTGGGGCGGGGAAGCTGGTCACCTTTACGTGTGAGGTGTGCACTGGGGAAAGGGAGGAGAGGCAAAAGCTCCGTTGCCAAAGTCTGGGGCTTACTTTTGGGCTTTGTACCTGGCAGGGAGTGCAGGATAGGGGTTCAGCAGCAGCGATCAGGGTGGCTTCGTAACAGAAGCAGTTGGACAGAACACAGACCTCGGGAGACGGTGAGTGAACGTTGAAGGGCAGTGGGTGATTTTCTGTCCCCAGGTGCGTAGGGACAGTAGGAAAGACCCAGGAGTGCTGTGCGGGAGGTGGTGAGGATGCAAGGACCCCTCAGGCCATATTGGGTCATTTGCTGAAGCTAGTAACATTCCGAGCTCTGTAAAAATGATGCTGCCCTCTTCTGGATCTCACTCCCTCTGTCCTCCTTCCTTAGCCTTTGGAAAAAAAAGGTGTATTTTACATCCTGTCTGTGTGCTTTATTTTGAAAACAATGTTTCCTTTTTTATCCCATTGGAGAAATAGGTTCACACCTCCTCCGGTGTATGTCACCACACCACCCCCACCTCCAAAGCACCTGCAGCCCTTTACTGTAGACCTTTGGGGTCTCCACAGTTTGGCCCCACCCTTCATCCCCCCCCCCCCCCCTCTCTCTGCTCCTCGGCTGGTAACCTCCGTCTGCAGTCAGAGTTCTAGGGTTTGTTTTGGTTTAATTTTGCTGTTCCTTCATTTTGTTTCTCTATGTCACATATGAGTGAAACCAACTAGTGTTTCTCTTTCTCCTGACATACTTCGCTCAGCATAGCTTCCTCCAGCCCCATGATGTTGTGGAAAATGGCAAGATATTCATCTTTTTTTAATAGCTGAGTGGAACTCCATCATGTGTAGATGCTGCCTCTTCTTCATCCATCATGTGTAGACGCTGCCTCTTCCTCATCCAGCCCTCTGTTGTTGGGACAGTGTGTTTTCATTATTCGCTAAATACAAAATGAGACCATTCCATGTTTCTTCCATACTGCATCGCCCTGGCTCCCCAGCAGAGGCATGTGGCCCACTAGAAAGGTGGTATCTTTGTGTGAATTTAATGTGATGCAATTTTAAAAGACAAATACATGCAGCCTAGCTGAGTATTAGGCTTAAAAAAATAAATGCGTACATCAAAGAGAATATTTCTTTACTTTGTTTGCTTTAATACAAAGCAGGGATTTGGGAATTTCCTGACAAAATACATCCTCAGACAGGTGTTATGTGTAGGTATCTGGTGGATGAAGGTGGGAAAGAACTGGAAGAGAAGTGGGGTGTCAGAGGAGATGCCACCCACATCAGATCCCCAGGCAGGCTGAAGCTCACTGTCTCAAATACTTTTTTTTTTTTTTTTTTTACCAAGACATCACTGTGATTTTCTGCTAAAGCGAAATTTAGCGGAGGCATTTAGAGTGGTCAGTGAATCCTGGGGTCTGTTTGAAATATAGTGGGTGTTTTGTTAACTTGCATCTGAGACAACCACCTTGCTATGAACAGACCACCTAGGGTCGCCTTAGCGAGCATCCTGAGAGCCTCAGGTTTCTTGTTTGTTCCTGGTGGATCTGAAAGTCAAGCAGGACGTTCCCTCCCAAGAGACCCAGGAAACCTGGTTCTGACAGCAGCTCCAGCTTCACTGCTGCCTGGTGGTGAGAGAATGAGTGTCAGTGGCATTGTTCCCCACCCCCAAGGGAATGAATGGATCATCCCCCAAGTCCCTTACATCTTGGAAGAATGGGGTGTGCATCATACAGTGCAGGAACTAAAATTGGTGTATCCCCATAGAATATAAAAGGAGTGCTTCACTTTCAGAGATATTTGCTAAAGTAAGGGAGTGTTAAATTTAGAAGAGTGTCTAGAATATGAGTAAACTATATTTATATCTTTTGTGAAACAATTGGTGCCTTACTTACTTGTACTGGAGACTCTACAAATGGCTTTACCTTTTCTGGATATTGCATATAAATGGCATCTGAAACTTTATGGCCTTTTGTGTTTATTTCTTACTTAGCTTAGTGTTTTTGAGGTTCACCCATATTTGTAGCCTGTGTCAGGACTTCCTCCTTTTGGCTGAATAATATTCCATTGTTTAATGCAGGGTTCTTCTATATTTAACTGTTTGAGGATCCACCAAATGTACTCTATTGTATTTACCTATTTATTCACTGATGGATATTCGGACTATTTCCACCCAATGACTGTTATAAATGCTGCTCCAAATATTTGGCTATATGTATTGGCTTGAATATCTGTTTTCAGGTGTTTTTTTTTAATTAAATTTGTTTATTTTCTTTCCTCATTGTTAATTTTTGGACTACATATGCAGGTGTCCCATGCATTAGCATTTTTATACTGAACTTTTTTAAGGGCTCAATTGTGTCTGTGCTACACTTAACGATCTCTCTGTCCTCACAGATCTTCCCTGACTTGTCCTCACTGTCTGAAGCAGAGCAACACCTTCGATCCCTTCCTGTGTGTGTCACTCCCTATCCCCTTGCGCCAGACGAGGTATGTGAGCGCCACGCCCCATGAACTTGCTTCCATCCTCATTCCTTGCTGAAGAGCTCCTGGCCCTGTGTCTGCTAGTTGTTCTCATAAATAGCACTGCTGTTTTTCCAGGGTTTGGCCTATTTGGAAGCTGGCTTGGGCCAGTCTGTGTCACTTGGTCAGACAGGGGTAACCGGAGAAAATCTGTCACCAATTTTTTTTTCTTTATCTTGAATTTTTTTTTTCCCCCTTTGGAAAGATGAAGGGGTAAGGTTTCCTTAAGGAGAAAAAGAAAAAAAAAAGAAAGACTGTTGGAGGAGATGAAAAATGAGAGAAGAGGCTGTAAGATTGGCTAAGAGGGTGGCAGGATTTGACTTTAGAATCCAGAGACACACCCTGAAGGCTTTGCAGAAGCCCAGGATTTAACAGTGACTGACCAGTGCAGCCATCATGGCATTTTAGTGGGCTCCTGTTTGGATGTCTGCACTGGCATTGAGATGGCAGTATTTCTTCTTGCATTCAACAGCCCTATAAATATAATTTCTCTCACCCTCTGTTTATTGAAATCCCCCTATCTTTAGCCTGTAATGACATGACATCTTCATCAAGCCATTCCTGGCAAGTGAATCCCCTTTCTGCTCTGAATTCTGCATTGCTAATCATCTATGCCACAAAATAACACTGGCTTAAACGCCTATCAATGACACCATCAGATGATGTCTCCTGATGTAAGCTCAGATTTCTAGTCTGATGCTGTGTAGCACAGTGCTCACAATCACCAGCACTGGGGCCATACGGCCCTTGTTCAAATCCCATCTCTACCAATTGGTTACCTGTATGAATTAGGTGTAGAACAGAAGAACCAGGATCTAGAAGAGTAATGCTGGTGGGGATAGCAGGAAGTGAAGCTAGAGAGATTGGGGGGCAGGAGAGCTGTGTACATTAAAGGGAGAATTTGTTGAGTCATACTGGAAGAAGCTCAATTGCTTTACTTTTCAAACTTTGAAGTTTGTTTTTGCCTAAATGATATCTTTATCAAACAGAACCCTGCAGTCATAGAACTATATGGGCATTCATTCTTAATCAAATAGGATTTATTTTTAACCCTGAAAAAGCATCCTTAGCAATCCCCTTTTGAGATTTGGCTCTCCACTGCCACCTGGTGATAGCATACCTAAAGTGCAGTGACCAAGCCAAAAAGCTGAGGTTAGCCGAAGTGCCCAACTAACCCAAATGAAATGGTATTGCCACAAGTCATGTCAGTCCTTTAAGGGTTTGGCCTCCTTGTTTTCCAGATTCTTGAGCGTCACCTTGGTCTTCCCCTCTAAGAGCCAGAGGTTCCTGAGGGTTGGCCTGGCCGTGCCGATCCTCAGCACAGTGGCAGCCCTGAGGAAGATGGTGGCAGAGGAAGGCGGTGTCCCCACAGACGAGGTGTGACAAAACTGTACTGGGCCTGGTTACTGGATGACAGAGTGCTATTGGGACTAGCTGTCTGGGCTGTGACTCCAGGGTGACTCATGAGTTTCTGTTTGATTAGTAGTCCCTACTGTCTGTGATGTCTGGGTCTTGACCACCCCCTGCATTTACAGAAACCAGAAAGGGTACCAGCACCATCTTCCAGGAAGGTGATTAGGGTTACGGTCATCACAGTTCCAGCAACAGCTAACCCTCAGTAGTACTGAGTACTGGGCTGTAAACTTTATATTCATTGCCAGTGTAATAGACACAACTTATGAAGTAGGTATTATAGTCCTCTCCATTTTACTGGTGAGCAAAGAGGAGGCACTGAGACGTTAACTGACCTACTCAAGGTCACACAGCTCGTAAGTGGCTAAGCCAGGAATTGAACACAGATGTTTTGCCTTTAGAGTCTGAACCACTATTGTGTATTTTCACTCCTGAGACTATAAACTAGGATGCTGAATGGATGACAAGTGAAATATGAGAAATGGCTGAAGAATGGAAGATTTGTAACCAGAGAGGAGATGTGGGGGGACAAAAATAGATAGGCCCTTTTATTTTTTAGGCATCTTGGTAAAAAAGATTGGATTCATGATGACTTTGGAGGGCAGAACTCATAACAGGGACCTCCATGAAAGGGCAGATATGGGTGACCTCAGTGTGAAGCAACGTGGCATAATGGGAAAGGCTTGGATCAGGGTTCTGATTGTAAATCGGTCACTTTCTAGTTTTCTAATGTTGGTCAAAGAAATCGGTTCTGTTTCTTTAACTGTAAAATGGAGACTTTGTAATTCCTTGGTGACCTTTTGGGATTTTTTTCAAATTCATAAATATTTTAACCTCTTTGTTGAGGAATAACATGCATATAGTAAGTATAAGTATCTTGAGGTTATAGTTTGTTGGGTTTTTACATGTGCATCCGTCTGTGTCACCACCACAATTACTGAGCCTGTTCATCATCTCAGTGGGCTCCCTCCTGTCCACACAATCAATCCCTCTGACCTCTATCACCATTTTTATAAGGTCCTCAAATGGGAAAAAAATATGTGTATCCTGTCTTGCAAATTCTAAAGTACTTTATGTGGAACTTAGAGAGGGAGGAAGAGAGAAGGACAGTAGGTGAGAGTTTTGGGAAAAATAGCAGGAGAATGAAAGGAGGTGGTCTGGGAGGGGTAGAGTTTGGATAATTAAGAAAGTAAAACAATTGTCAGGAACTTGAGAAGCATGATGTATTAGGAGATAGAAACCACTTGGAATTCCTACCTGTTGGGGTGGGTGCTTTGAATGGAACTTAAAATCTATTTTGATATTTTGTTTTGACTGGCAAGTCTGTCCCATTTATATTGTCTATGATTGTAGATATACATGGATTCATTTATAGTATTTTGTGCTTTCTATTTATCCTGATTTTCTTTTGTTTCTTTGTTCCCTTTACGGCTTCTTTTGAACTGAACAATTTCTCTTGTTCGAACTCTTCTGGTTTAGAACACATATATTTATATGCTTTTAGTGGTTATCATTAAAAGACAACATAGATAATTAGCAAAGTATTCTGTCAGTCTTCACAGATAACACAAGGATTTTTGTATGCTTTCATTTCTCACTGGATTTCGATGTTGTTGTAGATGGATATTGTGTTTTAATCCCTCTTCTCCATTCTGCTTGTGGTGGGAGTAAGAGTTGTTGTCAGTATAGATTTATAGAGTCTCATGTTTACATTTACCAATGGTGACCATTTTCTATGTTTTGTCATTTTTATTGCAACTCAGGTTTTTCTTCTGGACTCAGTTTGTTTGTTTTATTCACCCCGAGATGTCTTTTACAAGAGACTTTCCCAGCCAGGCTTGCTTACATGGGTTACATGTCTGAGATGCTGATTCCCTGGAGGGGTTGTTACTCTGAAGGTGACATGGCTGGGTCTGGAGTGGTCAGGTCCCTCTAGGCAGCCAGCTCTCCTCCTTCACTTCATTTAAACTAATAATCAATGAACTTATGTAATAAAGATAAATTAATTTCAGGATTCATTACTGCTCTCCTCACTATTACTTTATACTATATTGTAAGGCCGGGGCAGTGCAGTAAGACAGGGAAACTATGAGAAAAGAGGAGATAAAATTATCACTATTTGCAGATTGTAAGACAAGTTTCTTCTGTTTACCTCTGTCCCATGAAAATATTTTCCATGTATAACATAATATGAAAAAAGATGACAATGATATTTTAGAAGTTCTTTCAGTAGAAGTCTGTCTGTTAGTGTTAAACTCTCTCATGTTTTATCTGTAGAGGGCTTAATTTGATTTTCATTCTTGTATGATAGCTCAGCTGAGTATAAATCTTGAGATTTTTAAAATTTTATTGTCCCTACCCTTCCCTCAGCACATTGCTATTCTAATGCTGATTTTGAGATGTCTGTGATCAACCTAATTATTTTACTGTGTTCTATTACTGAAAATAAGTAGCACTTATCATTTGAGAGGGAAGAAAGGGTAAAAGAGGTTTAAGACTGTCGTCACTTTTAGAGTTCTTAAGTGTTAAATTCTTTTTGAGACATGAAGAGGGAAAACGATCCTTCTCATTCCAGGTGATCTTGGTTGAACTGTATCCCAGTGGATTCCAGCGATCTTTCTTTGATGAGGAAGACTTGAACAGTATTGCTGAGGGAGATAATGTGTATGCCTTTCAAGCTCCTCCACCACTTGGTCAGGAGACACTTGCAGGTACAGTGGAGCTTTGCATCATTTTATTTGGGTGCTATAAGTTATCAGTTTGAAAGGGTATTCATTGGGCACTCGGAACTCTCAAGATTGTTTTCTTCAATATTTGGTACACAGATGGTTGATTATTAAAAATTATTCAATAAGGGCCTTCCTGGTGGCGCAGTGGATTAAGCAACGCACTATGAAGCAGACCACAGTCACTGCAGCACGAGTTCGATCCCTGCCGCCAGCCAAGGAAGTGATCCACATGGCACGGCAGACCTCTCCTGCCTTGACTGCTGCTTTCCTGAGCAGTGTATTTCAGTAGATCTTCTTGTTCTGCTCCCCGCTCTTTCTGGTGAATCTTCTCACCCCCCTCACCTCTGGCCTGTACCCCAGCTCTTGTATGCATAAATAAATAAATCTTTTTAAAAAAAATTATTCAATAAAACAGGGGTTCTTAAAACTTAGTGAGGATGAATCACCTGGAGAATTTGTTAAAGGATAGCCCATTACCTGTGTTTCCACCTACTAAAGATGTTTACCTTCTGTGTGCACGTCTCATGCTGATGTTCTGAGTCAGGGGGTATTCTGTAGCTCTCTGGCAACCAACGTCATTTGGAGTATTTTTCAGGTTGGCTTTGAGAAGTGTTAATTAAAAATCCCTGCCCTTATTTTGAAGTTAAATTATTCTAGTGTCTCCCAATGGTGGTTAATAGATGCTCAAAGAGAAAGAGTTGGCACCCCTTTAAGCATTCAAATATAATTCTCTCCCTCCAGCTCATGCATCTGGTCTGTCTGTCTCTCCGCGCTTGGCCACCCGTGAGGGTCAGCGGTTGCCCCTGCCTGCCCGTAGTGAGAACAAGGTGCTAATCCTCTTCTGTAACTTGGTGGGGTCAGGGCAGCAGGCTAGCAGGTATGTTTAACTTCATGCTCTTTATACATGATGTCTGGGATTGTATATGCTTGGAATTCTTTCTAGAATAATTCTAAGTTGATAAACATTCTCAAGGTTCATCATCTAGAAATAGAGAATAGGGTTCTTTCTGATCAAGACAATCAGAAATAATTGCCTCAGGTAGATGGCTGGCATCTTACTTAACAATTAAGTAAGGAAGGTCTTCCTATTAATTTCAGGATTCATTATTGCCCTCATCACTATTATTTTATACTGTACTGTAAGACTGGCACAGTGCCATAAGACAGGGAAGAAGAAACTGATTATGAGAAGTTATTAAAGAGGAGTTAAAAGCATTTGCAGATACATTGCAAATTTGCACTATTTGCAGATTATATTGATATCTTTCCAAAGAATTAAGAATTGGAATGTGATTAATACTATTGAGAGAATTCACGAATGTGACTGATTACGTAACAACTATAGAAAGACAGGTAATTTTCTTATCTAGTCCCAATAAAGTGCTTAAAAGATATAACTTCTACCAAAAAATTTTAGATTGACAAAATGTTTGTAAATTAATCTGCAATAATAAACTTGTAATAATAGCCAGAAAATACTGAGAGAGGGGTAAAGGAAGAAGAGAGATTATTCCAATGAAACAGAATAGTCTTAATTATTAAAACATTATATAATAGGCAGAGGAATATATACTGAAATCAGTGGAACATAAGTCAAGTTATATTTAAGTATTATGTAATAAGAGTTGTATATTTTTTTATTTTCTATAGTCAACTTTTTGTTCCTACCATAAATTCACATGCTTAAAGTTAACATTGATTAGGGAAGTAAATACAGAAAAGGAAACCATAAAATTACCTGGATAATATAGGGGAATATTTATATCTGTGGGGGGTAAAGAGCTATTTTAACATCTTAGGCAGAAAAAAAGCTTATATTTTAAATGCAATGACTATTGTAAACTACACACAGGTTCGAAAGGCAAAGTACTTACACCATGTGATAAGTGAAAGATGGGTATACGACACATAAAACCTAGTTCTCAATTGGTGAGGAAAACAGTCTTTAGTAAAATGGTTCACAAAGAAACACAAGCACAGGAAGAAATATTCAACCTCACTAGTAAAAGAAACAATTCTGATTGCAATAGTAAGGTGCAACTCTGAACCTTTCAGATTGTTAAAGGACTTTAAGAAATCACTAACACTCCCTCTGGACAAATGTCAAGGGATTGGGGCACAGGTGAATTGGTGTGGCTTTTCTGGTCTCACATTTCCATTTCCGGAACCTTGTCCCAAAGCAGCAATTGTGATGGGCACCCAGAGGAACAGGTATGAGAACCATGTAGTTCCTGATATAGTGTTGTTTAAATTGAAGAGTGGAAGCAACCTGGGTCCCTAATAGCAGAGGGTAAGGTGCATAACAGTGGACACCTATGGCCCTGCCCATCCAGATTTACTGCCTCATGTTTGTATTGTGTTTAGCAAAGTGTAGTGAACACAGTCACATTCCTATCCATTGGCTCTACATACAACCTGGCTTGGTATGGCCAGGGAGCCCGAAATGGTCAGTGATTTGTCCAGCAGTCCCCATGGCGGAGCCAGAGTGGACAGCTACAGCTGCGTGTTCATTAGGTTGGGATTCAGAAAACATTCCCTGTTAGGAGAATATACCCGGTGCATAAAGACATCAACTGGACCATGTGTCCTCTGGGTTTATCCCTGGTTTCCTTTTCTCCGGTTCCAGGCTCTGTAGTTTACTTTCTATTGTGGGAAAGAGTTTCCTGTCAGCTAATCACTAGAGCCATCTGTTACATTGCATTGTCTCTTGGCTTTGTATCTTTGGGCCCCTGTTTACACCCCAATGAGCAGTGGGTTCTCTAAAGAACAATTTTGTGTGGTGCTTGATGCTTAACTCTTATCCAATGGAGTGAAGTGCGTGAATAGAACAAATGCTTGTGAGTGATAAATATAGTTGGTTTTTCCTTTGTAGAATAACCTAAATTCCTTGGATTTTTCAGGTTTGGACCACCTTTTCTGATAAGGGAAGACAGAGCCATCTCCTGGCCCCAGCTCCAGCAGTGCATTCTCAGTAAAGTCCGCTATCTCATGAAGAGTGAGGCCCCCATACAGGTCAGTGTGTGTGTGTGTGTGTGTGTGTGTGTGTGTGTGTGTGTGGGTGGGTGGGTGGGTGGGTGGGTGTGGGTGTGTGTGGGTGCGCACGCACGCATGCTGGGAGGTGGGGGTAGAGAGGTAAGGGGTAGTTCAGAAGAGACAAGAATTTACTGTTTATGAAAGCGTCCATGTTGTATAAAGCTATGTTGGTTTATACACAAAGGAAGTGACCATTTCATGCCTATGCTTTCACCCTATGTGGCATTACAAAATTCATTTCACACATGGAATTTTTTTTCCCATCAAATGTTTAAAAACACCATTGGAATAACGAGTAGATTTACGTTATTACTCTCAGTTTTGAATATGAATGGTTTGCTTTAGCTATTTCTAGAAGAGAGTTCATTGTAATAAGTTGAAATTGAAACCTTTGAGTCAAAAGTTTTAAGGGACTTGAGATAGGGTTTCTGTGGAAAATGAAAATTGATGTTTCTGGCCCAATATGAAAATCTAGATATTAAAATATTCTTGACCCTGGTTTGGAAAACTGAGAATAAAAACTCAAGGGGAAATATCTCTTTGTTTTGTACAGTATTATCAGATCGGTAGTTTCCAAATAAAGCTAACACAGTCTTAAACCACTCCTTTTTTTGGTTTGTTTTTTTAATTAATTTTAATTTTAATTTTTTATTCTATTTTTTTCCACTTTAATTTATATATATTTGACATCAACTGTAATCTCCATGTATTCCCCATCACCATATCACCAGTGCACCATCACCTCACTCCCCCGTTAAACCACTCCTTTTAGGTTCTATAGCATCAGAAACTATCCTGATGACTGCTTGGCACAGACATTGAAGATTTTTAGGAACAGAAAAATAGCAGAAGAATTTTGTTTACCTCCAACTTTTCTCTTACTAAGAACTTCTCATTTGGGGAATGTGCCAACCTTATTTCACAGGTTCATAATTCAGTTCCTTCCTGCTCAGGGAAAACCATACATTTAAGGATTTATACCAAATATCACCTTGTTAAAGACCTTTTCTACATTTGTACTATCTTTTAACTCTAAAGGATATTGCTGTTTGCACTGTAGTGCCCAGATTAGAAACTAACTCCTCTCTAAGTAGGTCAGAATCTCTAGTAATCACTCCAACCTTCCCCCAAACCCTGTGCTCCTGATTGTTGAAAGTGGTTGAAACTACTTTCATGGGCACATTTAACTCAGCTGTCCTGATTCTCTGCTCAGTCCCACATGTGCTTTTACCTTTGCTCTCCCACAGTCATTTTGATCTTAGAAACCAGTCAGCCCATCAGTGGGGCTAGCAAAATTCTAAGAGACAACCTCCAAGTCAGCTATTGATGCTTTCCCGCAGATTCACTGGTATATGAAATGATGGTTGGGCATGATTTTCCACAGGAATAGTATGTTCTAAGCAGTCATGAGGTCCCCAGGCTGGGCCATTTACTTAACCCGTCATGCTTTTAGCATTATGCATTATTAAAGCCTCACTCAGTGTGGTAATTACTCGAAAAGAATCATGTAGGATTTGCAGTGATGAACTCAAGAGACTAAAAGTTGTGAACGTATATCCAATGCTCTAAGAAGAATTTTCCTTGCCAAGAACAGAGGACAGGAAAGTGCGTCTCACACAGAGAACCAATTTTCTGGACAGAATAAAATTTATTTGAATTATGAAAAAGATTCATCATTGTTGTAGGGTAAATGCAGGTTATCAGGTTTTACCGCCCTCCTGCCATTAGCACAATGATAGACACCTGCAGTCCTGCACATGTGCCTGATGGCAGACCCCTCAAGTAGGGTGTGGGCATGTGTAGGTGGGCGCACCTGTGCAGAGACTGGGTGTGTAAGGCTTGTGTCATGGAGATGCCACGAGTGAGCCGAAGTGTAGAGGTGATTGGGGGAATACAGTAGAGTACAGTAAAGACCATCATGAGAACAGCTAAGGCAACAAGGAGACCACTGGAACCGATGATGAACCTACCCAGTCTAGGATGGTTGTGGGACAATTGCCAAAACATTTTTGTGGTCACTGTGGATTTTCTTTGTGTGCAGAGAAGGGTAAGCTGTCTCTATGCAGACTGGGTGTCCCGATTATGTTGATTATGTTACCCTTCAAAGAGCAAGGCTCAGTCAGGGGTGCCAGGAAAAAGCACTCCTCTCAGATTTAAGTAAGTCTCTTTAGGAAATGTACCCTACTATGGCGAGCCCTGAAACCAAGCTCCTGAAGTCAGCTTGCTTCCAAACCCTGATTTTGTCTTTATTGTGGGTCATGCTGCCTTCTCACCTGCTATTCCTCTCTCCTGGAATTATAGATAATACTTCCCTCCTCTTCTCCTCTCCGAATTCAACCTACATTTTATCAGTGATTTTGAAGTAGAGATGTGTTTTGCAACCATCCTGGGCCGGATGAATTCATTGTCGATTCTTGTGAGCGAAAAGAGAATTTTGGAGGCTTCCGTAGATTCTTCTAGGACTGTAGTACTGGATCAGGGACACAGCAGCTTTCCCTCAGCATTTCTCATCGTTGCAGAGTGAGGCCGCCCTTAGAGCCTCCTCCACACGGGTGTACCCATTTCCATACATGTGTGCCTGTGCTCTCTGGGCCTAGGGGTCCATAGTCATGAGGCAGGTAAGACCGCAGGTGGTAGCCATAGGGACTGACAGCGAGAGAGCATAAAAACTTGATTTTTTAACTCATTGACACTACAAGATGTCTGTCTTTTCTTTTTGTCAGAATAGAAAGAAAATTTGATTTTTCTAGTTATATTCAAAGTCATCAGTGACAATTTTTTCTTTCACTGTTTGCTCTCTTTTCTAGGTGGAGTCCCCATAGACTTTCCACCATGCATTCACCTGTGCACCATCACCATCATCCCTGTGCTCTTCCCGTCCCTGCCTCGATCCCACTCCCTTCCTCTTCCCTGCAGAATGTCTCTAGCTTCAGTGACAGTTTTAAGAACTTCTTCTATTGGAGAGTCTATTAAGGTTTTCCAAAAATTGTGCTAAAGCATGCATAATGTTGGTTTATTTGAACCATTAAGTGTACATTAATCATATTCACCATGTTGCACAATGATTGCTACTATCCATTCCCCAAATTTTCATCATGCCCCCCAAAATTCTATATCTCATTAAGTGAGAACCCCCCAACCCCCTACCATATAGCTGTGGTAACCTCCATTCTTCCCCATTCTTTTTCTTTCTATGAATTCGCCTAACTCTGACTACTTCACTTAAGAGAATCATTGAGTATCCTTCTATTGCAGTTTTTTCACTAAGCAAAAATATTTTCAAGGTTCACCCATGTTGTAGTATGTATCAGTATGTCCCCTTTTAAGGCTGAATAATACTCTGTTGTATGCACATACCACCTGCTGATGAATATGGGTTACTTCCACCTTTTGACTATTGTGAATAATGTCATTTAAGACTGATTTCAATTTCAGAAAAGTTAGAATATTAAAAAGATGCTTATCTTAGAATGAAAACATAGGTGGTATTTATGTGGATTATTTTGAAGTACATCTTTATTTAAATTTTATGTAAAATATACTCTAACTTTCTTTTAGATAATTGCTTCATTTTGGCAACTGGGTGATGATAATAATATTAATAAAGTATAGTAAGTTACCTATTAGTAATTTATTAAAGATTACTGGTGCCTTTCCATTCATTGTACTAGCATCTGCTTCAAATAAATAACATGTTATTTAAAAATACCATTTTCATTGTGTTGAAAAATGTAATGTGTTTAACAGTGTTAAGTCACTATATATATTTTTTAAAGATTTATTTATTTTTGCATACAAGAACTGGGGTACAGACCAGAGGTGTGCGGGGTGATTCACCAGAGACAGAGTGGGGAACAGAACAGGCAGACTGAATGAAACACACTGCTGAGGGGAGCAGCAGGTGAGGCAGGAGAAGTCTGCTGCACCATGTGGGTCAGCTCCCTGGCTGGGGATAGCTTCATAGTGCTGTTCCTTAACCCCTTGTGCCACCAGGAAAGCCCTAGGTCACCATATTTTATCTTCTCAAAAAACAAAATGCTTTTCTCTCTAGGTTTGAATATTAAAGAACTATTCAAAATAGACAATCAAAAAAAGATGGTATTTTTGGAGTAATTTCTGTCTGCTGATGAGTCTAATGAGTCAGGCTGCGTGATGACTGGTGCTTCTGTTTTTGTCTCGGCAGAACCCAGGGTCACTGTTTTCCATCCGGGTTGTGGGGGTCTCCCTGCCCTGCAGCTACTTATCCCCTCAGGACAGCCGGCCCCTCTGCCACTGGGCAGTTGACAGGTAAGGGACACTCCAGATTTGGTATGGGAATGAATGGGCTCTTACTTGACCAGACTCCCACTAGATTAGGTTATGCATCAGTAAAATTTTTTTTTTATTTATTTTTTTTTTTGCATCAGTAAAATTAATTACAATCTTAGCTCCTCTTGGCCACTTACCTCTCCAGTCACTGTCTGAGGCCCTCACACAAATTCTGTGCTTTTCAGCCCTGTATTGAGAGAGGTACGGTGATGTCCACTTCAAAGGTAAGGGGGCCAGAGATTGACTCACTTGCAGTCACATAGCACATTCATGGCTGAACCTGAATTCTTTTTTTTTTAAATTTTTTAATGTAAAATTTTAAAATTTACATATATTTGCCATCAATTGTAATCCCCGTGCATTCCCCATCACCATCTCACCAGTGCACCATCACCTCAGTCCCCCATGCTCCCATCTTCCCTCAACTCTCCCCCCCCCCCCGCCACCAAGTGTCCCC
>JAGFMF010012125.1:539769-570023 GCA_019455555.1 Galemys pyrenaicus | reverse complement strand
ATTGTTCTTATTCCTTTCCTTGATCCTTATTTGGTTCCCTTATGTTCCTCCTAAGGGAGGAACCATCTGGTATTTCTCTTTTGCCTTCTGACTTACTTCGCTGAGCATAATCCCTTCCAGATCCATCCATTGAACCTGAATTCTTTATTTTTTATTGCATCATTGTTCATTTTTATAAAGTAATTGGTTTCTCCCCTCAGGTGTAGTCCTCAAGTTCCCATAGTTCTCCTGCCACAATATCACCTATGACCTATCACCATAGTTCCTATGTTCTTCCTTCCCCTGTTTTGATTCCTCTCCTTCCCCCTCCCTTGCGATATGCCTCAGATCTATGGTCAGCTTGCTAGGTCAGCTTTCTCTTGACCTTTTGTTTGGTTTCTCTATATTCTGCACATAAGTGAAAACATCTGACATTTATCTTTTACCTTCTGACTTATTTTGACTAGCATAATTCCTTCTAGCTCCATCCATGTTGCTGCAAATGGCATGAGTTTGTCTTTTTTGATCGCCGAGTAATATTCCATTGTATCAATAAACCGCAATTTTTTTATCTATTCATCAGCCCATTAGAGTATTTGGGCTGTTTCTGTGTCTTGACTATTGTAAATAGTGCTGCAGTAAACAGAGGCATTGAGCCTGAATTTGAACCCAGATTGATCTGACTAAAAAACTCAAATTCATTCAATTAGATCATGCTAGTGAACTCAGCCTCTAGGATAGAGGAAAATTCTACCACTGAACCATTGACCCCACCCTCTCAAAGATTGTGCACTATGGCTGAGGGATAAAACCAGCATGGCCACCATTTCTAGTGGCTGTCACACCTAAGTCTTCACATGCCTGCCTTCATGCCTTGCAAACCCACCCCAGGGCCAGTATCGGAGAGGCAGTTTTGCTCTATAAATGAATTGCTTAGAACTTTTGCCCATTTTCCACAGACACAAAGTCCTCAATCATGTTCTCTGATTTCCTAGCTTGGTCGCCAGGTGTGATATGGTAACTTATAATAAAAAATACATCTTGGTCTTGTCCTTATTTCTGACACAGAACTTCTAAAAACCTTTGTACTTTGTGGTATCTAAATGATAGTTGATATTTTTGGGCTGAAGTGATAAGAACAATAAAGGTGACTTGATATTCATAATAAGCCCTGTTCAGCTGTACCCAGATTTATGTTCACGAACTGACTTTGGGAAAATGAGGGCCTGGTTGCTGGGAGAACCAATCCTGAGATTAGAGGGTTAGAAATTTAGTTTTCCCTCTTCCCCTTCCCACACATTTGGGGAAGGGAGAGGCTGGAAGTTAAATCAATCACCAATGAGCAGTGATTTCATCAGCTCTGACTATGGAGTGAAGGAAAAGCCGGCAGCTCATCTTAGGCAGTGTCAGGAACTGGGTATTTGTGCAGAACATTCAAATGGACCTGCCCTCTAGACACTGAGAAGGTAGCTGGGGCTGCACAGGAGAGGTGAGCTGCATCCTTGCAGTAAGGCTTCAGTGCTCCTGAGCTCCCAAAGGGGTGAGGAGAGAGACTTAGGATGGGGTCTTTAGGAAACAATCAGCCCCAGGTATCTGACCTGGTTTACACGTGGTTTTAGGTATTTCCATTTGCAACATTAGTCCTGTGGCTGGAGGCAGACCAATGACCCCTAAATATAGGGGTCTTTGCTTTGTGCTTTCTGATGGGCTCCCTTGTTTTCTCCTCAGGGCTTTGCACCTCAGGAGGCCTGGAGGTCCCCCACACGTCAAACTGGCCGTGGAGTGGGACAGCTGCCTCAAGGAGCGGTAAGTGCAGTAAGTCTGTCTCTCCATCTGGGGGCCAGACCATGGTTCCCCCATGTGACTGCAGGGCAGAAGCCCAATGCCAGTGGTCTGTCTGCACAGAGATAAGGAGGCCGTAGTGATGGGCATGGTGGTGGGGGATGCTAGCAGCAACGGTGTGTAATGCTTAACCGCTGCTGGAGCTGGTGCCTCTGAGCATTTACACGCGTGCACTTTAGCTTTCATCACACCTCAGGAGGGATTGCGTCTGTAAGCCATAGTTCAGATGTGCAAACCGAGGCCCAGAGAGGTTAAACAATCGCTCAGCATCACGCAGCTTGTGCATGTCAGAGCCAAGGTTGGAACGCAGGCTCCCTGACTTGAGTCTGTGCTTGTAATCATTGCCTCTGTGGCACCAAGTGCTCCTGTCTTACTTTGGAAAAGGACACTGTGCCGTCCAGCAGGTATCTGATCTCCTCGGTGCTCTGGGATGAGGAAACAGATGCGTGAACCAAGGATTTGGTCCTTCATGGAACCAGTGAGGGAGAAGGGGAGCTCTGGTACAACTGAGTTTGCATGTTTTGGGCTCTACACGAGGTGCCTTCACCTGCTTGGTGACGCCTCTTTGCTGAGCAGAAGTGTGGGTCTAGCGCCCTGAGGAACGCGGAGCCCTGAATGCCTTGGTTTCCTCTCCGGCAGCCTGTTCGGGAGTCTCCAGGAGGAGCGGGTCCAGGATGCAGACAGCGTGTGGCGGCAGCAGCAGGCGCACCAGCAGCACAGCTGCACCTTAGATGAATGTTTTCAGTTCTACACCAAGGAAGAGCAGGTCTCATCCTAGGGCTCCGCTCTCCACTCGGGAAGGGGGCTCTCTGTCTGTCAGGGGATTGGTCAGTTACCTCCAGGGGCCTCACGGACCCAACTTCCTTTGCAGCTGGCCCAGGATGATGCATGGAAATGCCCCCATTGCAAAGCCCTGCAGCAGGGCATGGTGAAGCTGAGCCTGTGGACCCTGCCTGACATCCTCATCATCCACCTCAAGAGGTTCTGCCAGGTGGGCGAGAGAAGAAATAAGCTCTCTACACTGGTGAAGTTCCCACTCTCCGGCCTCGACATGGCTCCCCATGTGGCTCAGAGAAGCACCAGTTCCCCGCCCACTCAGGGCCCCTGGCCTTCTTGGAAGCAGCCGGCCTGCCTGCCCTCCAGCTACCCACTGAACTTCCTGTATGACTTATATGCCGTGTGCAACCACCACGGCAGTCTGCAAGGTGGGCATTATACAGGTGAGCCTCGCCTCTTGGCCTGTGGCTGCTGTGGCCAAGTGTCATGGTTGTGGCCTGGGCCTCAGCAAGCGTCTCCTGGAATGCTGAGCTCAGCACTTGACTCATGCTCACACCTCCCCTTCTATACACTAGGCGCCTGGTAGGGGAGGGGCCTGGCTCAAGCTGTGGACTTGTGTTAGATCAGTGGTGAGAAAACAAAGTGAGTGACAGCCTGGAATTTTGACCACCGTATCAAGTATAAAGGGATAATTGTTGGAACCAAAAGAATCATTGGTGGTTCAGCACAAGGACACATTTTTTTTTAATTATCAGGTTGAGTTTTTTTTATATCAGTGGGGTATATTTATCCTTCAGAGACACTTGAGGGACGTAGACAATATAGAGTAGTAGAAACAAGTAGCTGGGACACTCATTCTGTTATTCATAATCATATACCTTTGTCTAGTCCATTCTAGAATAATATGAATGAGTTCATGTGTTGAGAAAATGCCTTAAAATATTTCACTTTTTGAATAGTGCACTGTGTGCTTTGAAAAGTGTACTGATGTACCTGCATCTTTTAACATAGAAATCCGAGATCTTCATTCCTTAACAAATGTTTGTTTATTTGTTAAGTACCCATTTTATGCCAGGCCCTGTTCTAGGGGCTGAAGTTTCATTGATGAACAAGGAAGATAAGAAATTTCAGACACAGATGATATAAAGGTGTTTGTCACTTTAGTACTTCAGCTACCTGGCATTATGAAAAGGTGACTGATTGTGTCTGAGATAGAATAAGACTACTCTGAGGATGTTATAGCTCTGTCAAGAGCTAAAGGATGAGGTAGAACTAGCCACATGAATAATGGGAGAAAGAGTGTTATGGGTGGTATTACTAGCATGTGCAAAGGCCCTGAGGCAGAAATAGTTTGGTGTGTTTAAGAACTGATGAAAGCCTGTCATGGCTGAAGTGCAGGGACCCTTGGTGAGTAGCACAATATGGAGGCTGGAGAAGTGGGCAGATTGGATCAGAAGGCACTGTAAGCCATGGACAAGAGTTTGCATTTTCTCCAAAGGGTGATGAAAAGCCATTAATAGATTTTAGACAGAGGAGTAAGGGCATAGTTCACAACTGAGGTAGTAGCTCTGCTCTATGGAGAATCAGTGGGAAGGGAATAGGAACAGAAGTTGGCATTCTATTAAGGAGGCTGTTTTGGAGGCTCAAGTGAGAGAGCATATTGCTTAGGGCTCAGGTGATACCAATCAGGATACTGAAGACACTTTGGAAGTAGAAGCAGTAAGACTGGCTTTGGAGCTGCGTGTGGGATGGGAAGGGGAGAAACAGAAGAGCAAAGATGAACTCCAGGTTCTGGAGTCAAAGATGACTGAGGTTAGTGCAGGGGTCTGCAAACAATGGCCCATGGGCCAAATTCAAACTAACACCTGATTTTGTGTAGCCCAGCAATTAAAAATGGTTTTTCCACTTTAAAAAGTGTTTTAAAAAAGTTATGAACAAAAAGTATATTTGGCAGAGACCTTATGTGACCTGCAAAGCCTGAAATGTTTGTTATTTGGCCCATGACAGAAAAAGTTGACTGACTACTAGATTAGCGGGTTATGGTATCATTCACTGAGAGGTGGAAGGAAGGCAAAGAACATTTTGCTATGATTGTTTGGAAGGTGGTGAAAATCTTAGGAACATTTTCTTAAAGAGCTTCAGTTTTTAGGTATGATAGAAGTATGCTGTAATCCAACTGTATGTTTCTGTTGCCTACTGAATCAGAAATGTGCATGTTGAAGCATCTCATAAGAAACGGGGTGAATGTTGACATTATTGTCTGGCTAAATAACTTGAGGCTCCTTTTGTTGGAGATTTCCCTGAGCAATGCCTGTGACATACGGATGCTACTTCAATTAGCATCGTACACTGAGAATCTGGTAGTAAGACTGAAGACCCTTTGGTCAGACAAAACACCTTTGGACAGAAGTGGGCCATCTTTCCTCATTCTGTTTACAAGTATGTCCACTTTTCAGCCATGCCAGTGGAAAATATCTTCCTGCTGTTTGAGGCTCCAATAATTGGGACTTGGTGTTTGGCCCTTTGCAGCCTACTGCCGGAACTCTCTGGACGGTCAGTGGTACAGTTATGACGACAGCACAGTGGAACCACTTCTAGAAGATGAGGTCAATACCCGAGGGGCTTACATCCTGTTTTATCAGAAGCAGAACAGCATCCCTCCCTGGTCGGCCAGCAGCTCCATGAGAGGTAGGCGCTACAAGACGGGGACTTCGGGGGTGTCACGCTAAGGACTGGGGAGATGCCCAGTTGTACAGCAAACACCAGGAGAAGTAGGCAAGGATCTGAAAGAGGGAGCTCTGGCTGTTGCTACAGAGTTTTGGCATGCCATAGCCTAGTATTCCATTTGTGAGGATGTAGGATGGACAAACTGAAATCCAAGAAAGGGGAAAACATAATTCTGTGTCTGTGATAGGTGACATTTGGTGGTATGAAATTCAATATTTCTAGTCTCATTCATATCAAACTAGATTTGAATTAACCCTGTGCAATATAGACCTGCACCAATCCCATTAGAGAGGGAGGGGCAGGCCTTTGCAGGAAATGAGGCTTTTCAACCACATGCACACAATAGGCTTATAGATATTCTCAGACTTGTTTGGCTGTCTAGAGGAGAAAAAAAAAAAGCTAAACATTTATTTTATTTATGCATACAAGAGCTGGGGTACAGGCCAGAGGCACAGGAGGTGAGAAGTTCACCAGAGACAGAGTGGAAAACAGAACAGGCAGATCAACTGAAACACACTGCTGAGGGGAGCAATGGGCAAGGCAGGAGAGGTCTGCTGCACCATGTGGGTCAGTTCCCTGGCTGGGGATCGAACTCGTGTTGCTGTGCTATGGATCCTTCACAGTGTGGCGCTCAACCAGCTGCACCACCAGGGAGGCCCTAATCTTTTTTAATGTGACTTTTTGCACTTTGAAAACTAGTCATTCTTTGGGATAACAGCATTCTTTTTTAATTACTCAGATTTCCCAACACAACTCTCCCCCATAACTGTTGGAGGTGACCAAATAAAACCAAGCTTCCCCAGTAGGTCTAAGTCAGTCCTAATGCAGTCTGTCTTTCTTTTACAGAAGACAGACATAGAAAGAAGAGTGAAAAATAAACTATGTTTAGAAAACTGGAGTGATGACAAGTAATTTCATGAAAAACACTTCTACACTCATAAACCTTTTTTTTTTTTTCCCTTGGGCCCAGATGCCAACCTGTAAAATGTTCATCTTAGTCACTTGGTTACTCACTTGCAGGTTCTACCTCTGGCCATTACCTTCTGCTGCTGTAATTCTTCTCTGGACCTGTAGTGCAGGGCATGGGGACAGGAACGTGGCTGTGACCCTCTGGGGGCCCACAGGGGTGGACTCGGGTCTAGCCTGCACTCTCTGCTTCCTCCCCAGGTTCCACCAGCTCTTCCTTATCTGATCACTGGCTGCTGAGGCTCGGCAGCAACGACTGCAGCACCCAGGGAAGTGTGCTGTCCTGGAGCTCGGCCCCCGCCACCTCCCACCCCCAGGTGCCCGACTCTCCTGTTTTCACAGGCGATGTCTCCAGTCAGGGAAAAGGTATGTTTGGTCACATACAAGACATGTTGGCTTGGTTTGTTGATGTTGTTTTCATTTTCTCTAACAACCACTGTTCCTCATCTTTGTGAATGTGCTGGCACCTCATGACCTTGCATATAAAGAGTCAGTCATCAGGAGAGGTTTATTCTTCTCTCAGGTTTGGTTTTGGTGACTTTCCAGTCACCAACACATCCTTTCTGTGTTCTCTGGTGCTTACTGTTGAAAGAGGAGGACCAGAAGTAAATGCATGTAATGATGTTGGTAGTAGGGGTGAGGGGAAGAGTATAAAAGACTGGAGGAATGAGGTGTGGGGTGGGGGAGCCAGGATGTGGAGTGCTGCTTTCCCACGTGGTCACTATGGAGCAGAGACCTGGGGTGTGCTGCTGGTGGGGTGAAGGCCCTAAGTGTGAGTGCATGGACATGCGTGAGGGATGGGAGAGACCAGACTGGGAGCAGCTGAAAGAGGGCAAGGAGGACAGTGATAGGAGGTCAGAAGTGGCAAGACGATGGCGTCCTTTGACACAGAGCATGAAGTTTGCATTTCATTTCAAGTGCATGGGATGCCTGATGGGGAATTTTGAGCATGTAGGTCATTCCTTTGAGATTAGGGAAGATTTACACATTTGCAGTGCCCACTCTTGTTGCTGTGAGTACATCATAGGGTGTGGTGGGGCAAGAGTAAAAGCAAGAAGGCCCAGTGGGGAGGCTAGTGGTGGTGCTGTAGGTGAGAGCTGTGGTGGACTAGCATGGAGGCTGAGAGATGGTAAGAGAAGGGGTGTATTTGAAGACAGAGCTAATAGGACTGGCCATTGTGGGGCATGAGGGAAAGCGTGAGCAAGGAGACCTTTGCATTTAGCGTTGAAGTAAGTAGGTGAAGAGAAGGGCAGGTCATGAGATGGGGAAGAGTTGGGTAGGAAGCAGGGTCAATTTGGGGGAATCAAGACATTTTGAGACGCCTGTGAGACATTCAAATCAAGGTTATAACTAGGGTGGGGAAATAAGTATTTGAGTCCTCAACACATAATGGATAAAATTTAAACTTATGGAGCTGACTGAGCTTTTCCAGGGGAATTGTAAAGATAGTAAGAGAAAGACCTAAGAGTGAAACCTAAAGTTCTCCAACATCTTGATTAAAGACAGAGGCCAGCAAAAAGCTGAGGATGAATACGTAAGGAGACAGACAGATAACCAGGTGAATAGGCTCATAGACACAGACCAGGAGAAGCTGACCAGAAGGAAGTCATCACTGTGTCAAATACTGTTGAGGGGATGGGCATGTGACCTTCGGACTGGAAGTCATGATCCCCTCTCCAAGAGCATCTGCCATGGGTTGGAGGCATGGGGCCTCTGTAATAGGTCCAGAAGACACTGGACTAAGGAAGTGATGGCAGGTATGGGCTCCATGGAGGGGTGTGAGATAAAGGGGCAGTAGCTGTGAGGAATGTGGACTGGCAACAATTTTTCTTGTTGTTCTTTGCTAAGTAGAAAACAATGAAGCATATTAGCACTTAAATGGCCTGATCTAGTGGGAGATAGTGATGTTGGTACAGGAGAGTTGTCCTGCCATAAGAATGGTGTGTATGTGTGTGCTCCTGGGGGACTAGGTGGGTGTGTTCTCTGGCTGCTCTGCTCCAATTAGAAAATGACAGAAGTTCTGGTTGCTGTTGGTCTCCGTGTTTAATGCCTGACTTAATTACACACACATATATCACTGAATATATTATGGAGTATATATATGAGAGAAAGAGATACTAATCACAAGCGTATATCTGATGAGTTATCATAAAATGAACATACCATGTAACTATTACTGGTATTAAGAAATAGGAAATTTGGTCTCCTCCCTACCCACCTGTATCCTTCTCAATTAGTGTCATTTCCATCCCTTCTGGAGGAAAGAATTTCTTTAAGATTTTTTTTTTTAATTTATGCATTCAAGGGCTGGAGTATAGGCCAGAGGTGCAGGGGAGGGATTGAGAAGATTCACCAGAGTCAGAGTGGAGAGCAGAACAGGCAGATGTACTGAAACACACTGCCGAGGGGAGCAGCCGGGGAGACAGGAGAGGTCTGCTGTGCCGTGGGGGTCAGCTCCCTGGGGATCAAACTCAGCTGTAGTGGCTGCCAGTAGCTTAATAGTGTTGCAGTTTAACCCCTTGCTGCCACCAAGGAGGCCTTCTGCAGGAAAGTGTTATCTTGACTTTTAACACCATGCATTTGTTTGGTCTGTTTTGGAACTTGATACAAATGGAGTCATAAGCATACATTTTTTGTTCGATTCTTTTGTTCCACATTTTATTTGTAAGATCTATATATGTTGTATGTAACAATGCTTCTTTCATTTTATTCCATTTGTAAAACAAATCAGAGACACCTAGCTCTCTGCTCAAAAGGCTAACTGTCCTAGAGAGAAAGACATTGCTGTTTGTTGACTGTTGACTGTTGTCCATAAGAAAACAAAAGTATGACTTGGGAAAGAGAGTGCAATACATGGGGTGGGCAGAGCCACTCCCTTTCTGTGGGTTCACAGGTGGGTTGAAACCCCTTGCGGAGGTTGATCTAAGCTGATCTGTACAGAGGTTTGGCTTGGTCATCAGGAAAGCACCCTAAATCATTGCAGATCTGTGGGTTCTTGAGCTGTGGATTTGCCAAGCACCCATGTGAATTTCTCTGTGGAGCATGCATGACGGGTCGCCCCTCCACACGTCTGTTGGTGTCCTTCCATGGCATCTCCACCGCCGTGGGTCCTACCATTTCCCTCAAGGTCTCCCAAGCTGTAAGAATTTTGTTTATTCTATGGGGATTGTTCCTGGTTGAGGCTATTTATTGCCAGTAGTACTTCTATGAACATTTGTTTGCGTGTCTTCTTGTACACATGTCTGCATTTCTGTTGAGTATAGACTGAGGAGTGGAATTGCTGGGGCACAGTGTACTGCTGTGTGCTTATTCATCGGGTGATTTCTTCATGGGTGATTTCCTTAACCTTTATGTTTTCACTGTGTCAAGGTTGCCAACCCAGTACCTGACCTGACCAGGCTCTTGATACATATTTATGAGAAAATAAATATGATAGTGTTTTAAAACTGGTGTTTAGAGTTGAGTCCAGCCCCCTGGTTTAATAATGGTTTAATCATTGTAGTTTCTTGTATAGGCAGACTAGTTGCATTATGTCCGACTCACCTGTCTCGGCACTTCTTTCCACCTTGCATGCTCACGATTGTACATTTGGGATAGTATCTGTTGGACAAAGAAGACATTCTACCCCAAATGTGTCCCTGTCTATTGGCACCAGCCTCTGACAAGCTCCTAAATTCATACCTGCTCTGCCCAATGGTGTTGGATGGATCTCAGGTCATTTTTAGGTCCTTCCGGAGAGAAATGTGTTTCTGACTCCCATAAAGAGACAGCTACAGTTTATTCCTATCTAATGTAGCAACTACAAAACCTGATCTCATTTTAAACATTTTCTATCATTTATTTATCTTTGTTTTTACTGATTTGATCATGTTGCTATTAACCTTTGTGAATTTAGAAGTACCGTTATTCTTTCCTAGCTTACTAAGTGTTATTTTATTATCTGGTTATTTATAATCAGATGCATTTTCCTATTATTATTATAGGTACCAGAAGCCAAGTATCTCCTGCCAGTCATTCTGTTCCATCACTTCTCTCCTTTCCAATAAGATGAGGCCCATACAATGCTGCCTTATCACTCCCTGCAAAACGAGAGCTTTGAAGTACTTTAATGGGCTCCTTCTATTTTTCTGAGAAACTTCCCCACCTCAATTCCCAGTTCTTAGATTTCACTGAAATGGTTTTGAACTCTGTTTCAGATTTAATTAGAATTCCTCTTACATTCCTTTCCTGTTCCATCACAGGCCTTTAACTTCATGGTATATGTACATTCTAAGACCATCTGTCCCCACACGTGGATGGCACACCAGTTGTGCGGGACCCTTCTTACTGTCTGTCTTCTTTCCATCACCCTTGATCTTGAGGTCTCAGTTCTGATTCTTCAGTGTTTGTTCGGAGTTCTTTTCAGATATGCACGGTATGTTCTCTCGCTTGTTGCACAGCCTCAAATATTTTCTTTCACCTGTGAGTGAGTGGCAGCTCAGCTGGTTGGAAGACTCTTGAGTTGTGATCCTTTTCTCTCCGGTATTTGTAGATATTTTCCCACGGTCCCAGCCCCCAGGGCTGCAGATGAGAGGCCCATTCTTTTTCACATGAGAGTCACTTGTTCTTTCTGGCCAAAAGCCTTTAAGATTCTGTCTCAAGACTGTGGAGTTTAGAAATTCTTCCAGCACATGTTTAGGTCTGTGTTTTGTTCATCACTCCTACCTGGAACTCGGGGAGGTCTCTTTTTCCACAGAGGCAGCTTTTCTCGAGGGGAATGTTCTTTTGGTTTGTACGTTTTTGTCTCTCCTACTTTTCAAATTCTTGTTGTTTGCCTGTTGGGTCTTCTGGATCCATCCCTAAGTCTCCTGAATCCGCCTGCGGTTTGGCTTGTCATTTCACTCTGACGTGAGACATTACTTTCACAACTATGAGTTTCAGCATCGTTTCAGGCCCTCATGTGAGTCTCAGCAGTGATCCTGCATGCCTTCTGTTCGTTTACTGAGTTTTAAAGCTGGACAGTCAAAGTTTTCAGTCCCCTGTAGTTGAAACTCCTTGAGAGCGTTTATGTTTAGTTACCTGTTTCGGCTGGCAGCTCTATTTCATTAGGGGCCTGATCCAGTGGTTCTGTTTATGCTTATTCTCTGACTGCCAGGTCCCCTTAAGTGAGTTGTTAGTTTTCTTTTTTTTGAGTTGTTAGTTTTCTATTTCTGCCCCTCAGGTTTCCCCTCCACCTTCTCTTGAGTTGTGATGGTTCTTAAAGTGATAGGCAGTGGCCATTCCCCTTCCTAGCCTCGTCCTGCTGGCTCATTGTCAGAGGTGGAGAAGACTCAGCTCATCTGCATAGTTTGTATTTACCTTCTATAGGACCTCAGAAAAGTTTGGGGGTCAGATTTGCACTGTGATGCACTCTGAGCTCCATTGCAGAAGCTTCTACGGGGGTTACCAGACTACAAGGAAATTGGAAAGGGCAAGAGAGACATTAAAAAAATAAAAACAAACACAACAAAGCAAAAGACTAGGGACAGAGAAGATGCATAATTGTTTTTGACACTGGAAGCCAGCGTCGGAGTGCCTCCAAGTAAAGATTGGGGCTCAGAAGATAAAGACCCCTGTTTTTGATACTTTCACTCATGGTTCCAGCTAGATTAGTGTCTTTTCTGCTTTCCTGACTCACCAAGCCCACTTGTGCCTCAGGGCCTTTGCACTTGCTGTCTCTCCTCCTGGTGCTGTTTTCTCCCTCCCTTGCCTCAGGTGTCTCTTCTATTCTCTCCCATCACTCACTGACTTGTATTTCTCCCTTTATCCTGACTCATTCATCCCCATAGCTCTAATCACCATCTTCTTTTCTTTTTAATGTACAGATGACTTTATTTTCTTTAATTTATATTTGACATCAGTTGTAATCCCCATGTATTCCCCATCACCACCATATCACCAGTGCACCATCACCTCAGTACCCCCATGCTCCCATCTGCCCTCAACCCTCCCCCTCCCCACCAAGTGTCCCCAATTTGTCCTTGTCTTTTCATTTTTGTTTTTTTGTGTCTTTATTATTATTATTGTTGTTGTTGTTGTTCTTATTCCTTTCTTGATCCTTATTTGGTTCCCTTATAGTCCTCCTAGGGGAGGAACCATCTGGTATTTTTCTTTTGCCTTCTGACTTACTTCGCTGAGCATCATCCCTTCCAGTTCCATCCATGTTCCTATGAATGCGTCTTCTAATCACCATCTTCTAAGATACCAATATATCTTTGTTTTTCATCAAACCCCAGGCATGTTGTTTTCACAGCTATGCTAAGCACTGAAAACAGTTCTTGGCACAGAATAGGCTATCATGAAATCATTATCAGATGAGTAAGTGTGTGTGTGGTGGGGGTGTCTGAGGCACAATGGAAACCTCTGGCAACTCTGATGGCTCTTGCTTCAGAAAAATCTTGTCTTTTGCATGTGGGCTAAGAATGTCAATGCAAGACTTGGCCCTCTGCTCTTAGGTTGAGGTTGGATGCCTGATCATATTAGCAGAGGAGAAAATATCTCATAGGAACAGATGTGGTGTTTCCCTGGACAGCTTGTGTGTGAAGGGGGTGGTGGTGCTGGCTGAGCCCTCCAGCCACACAGACTCCTTCTGTGTGGGGGCCTGGAAAGTTCGTTTTCTTTGTGCTGGGACTCTCAGCCCTTCTGGTTCTTAAGATTAAGGTTACACAAGGAAGGAGGCATGTTCAGTGGTTAGCACCAGGCGTGTCTTAGCACCACCTCTGCCTCTAGCATCCAGCATGCCAGAAGGCCCTGGCAGGGAGGACCATAGCTCCTACCCTTCCCTCCCCCTGAGGTGAGATATTTGGTCAGGAGTGTGGGTGCTGCCCTTCTCCCTCTGTCCTTATGCCATGTGGTCCGCAATTTATCTAAGCCCTCATTCTCCCTCACATAGCTCATGAGATGAGGGAAATTAAAGATAGCAAAGGCCCTTTCTGTCCTCATTGCTGACTTGGGAAGGGGGAGGGATGAGTGGGGTGGGCAGCCTGAGTTCCTGGGAGATGGAGCTCAGCAGAGATGTCACCCCAGCCTTGGGCCCTTTCAAGCCAGGAAGAAAGGCTGCCACTTTCAGAGCTCTGCCAAGCCTCCTTGCCACCTGCCAGGGCTTCGGGCAGTGTTTTCTCCTTTTGAAAAGCTCAAAGTCACAGCATTGTTCTCCTAACACAAAGCCGCTCTTTCTGTCTTCCTCTGGCTATAGAAGGGAAAAAAAAAACATCATACACATCTCAGACCCCAGAACAACTTTTTTCCCAACCCTGAGGATTGGGGATTTGATGGTGGAGCAATAAGGTCAATCAAAACTGAAATTACACAGTAATTTGGGTGAAATTGCATCTAAGTCTGGCTAACCTTTTAGAGAAATGCTTTTAAGGAAAAAAAAAAAGCCAAATATTATCTGTGAAAAACCTGAAATGTGAAATTCTCCAGGAACCCCTGAGATGCTTTCAAACTGTAGTTAGTGGGTGTTCTCCTGCTTCCCCTTCCCGTCATTCCTTTGGGCCCCTGGCTGCATGTGCCACCCAGCCCCTGCCCCAGGCACCGGCTCTGGGCCCCTGGTGTGCCCCTCGCCATTTGCACTTAAGACTGTGGCCTTGGTGGCAGCGTCCACCCTTGCTCCTTTTTGCAGTTGTTCTCATCCTCTGTGACAAGAGAGGACAACTGTAGGTGAATGACTTATGTGGTTGACCTACTAGCTCTCAGTGGGTGTGGCTGACCTTGTACCTCTGGCTTGTATGTTTTGGTTAAAAGCTGCTTTCTTGGTGATTTCAGATGTCTTGTCATTCAAAGCATCTGAATGGTACAATGACTGATGACTGAGTGTTTCATTTTACTTTAAAAAAAATTGTGTTGAAAGGTCCATACTGACACTTAGCCATTGTCACCATTTTTAAGTTTCAGTTTGGTGGTTTGAAAAACACTCACGGCATGGGTTGTTGTCACCTCCACCATCTCCAAAATGCTTGTCGGTTTTGCTACTCTGAAGCTCAACACCTGCTAAACACTCATTCCCCTTTCCCCTCTCCCTCCCGTAAACTTTCTGTCCCTCTGATTTTGACTAAGTATCTCATACAGTAGTTCATGCAGTGTTTGTGTTTTTGTGATTATTTGAGGTTACTTGAGAATCCAAATTAATTTTAGGATGGGCTTTCTGCAATAGATCTCATTGGGATTTTGATGGGGATTGCATTGAATTTGTAGATTGCTTTGGGAAATACTGACATTTTTACAATATTAAACCTTCTAATCCATGAACATGGAATGTTCCCATTCATTTATGTCCTCTTTCATTTCTTTCAGCAATGTTTGGTAGTTTTTGTAGTATGAGTCTTTCATCTCCCTGGTTAAATGTTTTATTCTTTTTGGTGCTGTTGAAGTTGTTTTTGTTTCTGACTGTTTCTTAAGAAAATATACAACAATTTTGGTTATATATTTGTTTTCTTTAGAAATGTTGAGATGTGAGAAAGAATTAAAAGTAAATCAGTCTTACACAGCTCCTCTAAGACCCCCTCTATACCTGTCATTTTGGTATTTATTTCTTCATACTTATATGTATGTTTTCATATGCATGCATAATTCACATATATACATGTAGACACATGTCTATTTTTGCAAGTTGGTTCATATTATGTTTCTCAAGAGTCTATTTTCCCCTAACAGTATATATAAAAAACATTATCTTTGTGAAAAAGGAACCCTATTACACTATTGGTGGGAATATGAATTGGTGCAAACATTACAGAGAGCAATCTGCATATACCTTAAAAATCAAAAGAATGGAACTACTGTATAACTCGATAGTCCCACCTTTGGGCATATATCCACAGAATATGAAACTATTAACGCAAAAACCCATATGTTCTATAATATTCACGACAGCTTATTTGGAATAACTAGGGCATGGAAGCAGCCTCAATGTCTGTTGACAGATGATTGGATCAAGATGTAGTACAGATATATCATGGAGTACTATACAGCTATAAGAAAGGATGAAATGCAATTATTTTCAGCAAAATGGAGAGAATTTGAGAGAACTGTATGCAGTAAAATAAGAGTTCTAGAAAAAAAAACAAATGCTCAACATTTTTATAGCAGAAAATTTGACAACATGAAATATTTTTAGAAACCAAAGATCAGCAATAAACATCTTGAGACTACTGAGATTAAGTGGGGGAGAGGGACAAGAGGACATAAAAGATGGTGGTAGGAAAAAAATTTAAATACACACTGGCAATTGTGTTAGTGAATCGTCAATTCTCTGAGATGTAATAATGGTATGACAGTCATGGAGGGTAATGTCTTCAGTTTTAGAAGCTGCCACCTGAAATATTTAGGGGCAAAGTGTCATAATATCTACAGTCTATTTTGAAATAGTCTAGAGAGAGAGATGTAGATAAATATTTTTTTCAACTATATATGGATGTTGCAAAATATACAATGAAGGCATATGTGGCATTTTGATAAATTAAACACATGCTTTGCTTCTGTCTAAACCTGGAATAGGATATCTGAGATTTTTGCATTTAAAGGAACTAGCACCTGATTTGACCTGGAAAGCAGGGACCTTGCTAAGCATTCTGTTACATGAAAATACTTAAAGATGAATGAAAATGATGTTAAATTTTAAGACTAGATGTCTCCAAGACTGAATTTACCAGGGATCTCTACTGCCCGGGATACAGTGACTGCTTTGGCTCTGCAAGTAAATAAACAGATTCACTGGATAGTGAGTGAAAACGTTGGTGCTCCCAAGATCAGGACTTGTTTGTGTCTTACTCATCACAGGGTCCTCAGTGTCCAGCACAGTGCCTGATATGTCCGAGGCGCTTCCTCCATGTTTGTTAGGTGACTGGGTGACTCTCGGTGCAACTGGCGGGATGTTTGGGCACTGATGCTCTGGTGTCTCTTTCAGGGGGCATGGGACCCACGCCTCTGGTACGGGGTGTACGAGGCCGAAGCATCAGCATGAAGGCACCCACTTCTTCCCGAATCAAGCAGGGACCCTTCAAGACCATGCCCCTCCGGTGGTCTTTTGGAACCAGGGAGAAACCACTTGGTGCATCTATCGAATTAGTGGAGTACTTGGAGTCCAGACGGAGACCTCGATCCACGAGCCAGTCCATTGTGCCGTTGTTGACAGGCGCTGCTGGTGGGGATAAGTCAGCAGCGCTGAGGTCAAGCCCCACCTGCCCTGCTAAAGGGGAAGATAATGGACAAGCTGGGGAGAGCAAACCAGCCAGAATGCCCTGCCCTTCGGGCTACTCCAACCACTGTGTGGTCCCTGGAAGCTCAGATGGTCTCAACACAATGAGGAAACTCAAGGAAAGCACAAGTCAGGATATCAGACTTCCCAGACAGTTCGACCTGCCTCTCACAGTGACACCCTCAACTGAAAATGAGAAATGTAAGTGGCCAGAAAGCCAGAAGACCACAAACTGCAAGGGCAGCAACAGCAGGATACCCTCCCCGAAGGAGGCTGTGAGCACTGTGGAGTTACCCAGAAACCGTGCAGATAATCACCGATCTCCCTTAGGCAAGATGAGGTCTAATGCAGAGGCAAGGGACTCAGAGACAGATACAAGGTTTCCACAAGGGACCCTCACCCTTCTGAGGTCTATGTTTTGGAAGAAGGAGAACAAGAGGAATGGCCCAGCAGGGATGGCTCCTCCAGCCTCCCTGGGGAGTGGCAGGCTGAGCCTGGCAGTGGATGAGTGGTCTCGCGGCTCATCTCCTTTGCTCAGGGGTCAAGAGAGCCCGGCCAGGGGACCATACAGCCATCTGGAGAGGGATGTCTCGTCAGCACCCAGCTCTCTCCGCCTTGCACGCAAAGCCAGCAGGCCCACAAAGGGCGGAGCCCTTAGCACATCACAAGATGCACAGACTTCTTTTGGTACCTTGCAGAAAGTGAAATACCATACTCTTTCCTTAGGTCGAAAGAAAACGTTACCAGAGTCCAGCTTTTGATGGTACTCCAGGCTGGCGTGAAACTGGTGTTCATGTGACTCTGAATTATGCAACTGGAGGCTGCCTGTGTTGCCAGCAGGGTTTTGGAAGCCAGTTGCCTTGTGAGCCCTCAGAATAAGTTTGGTTTTGGTATTTGCATTAGACTCCCAGCACCTTGTCCAAATGAAATACCTTCCTATTGTTGGGTGCTCTTATATTTCTGTGCCACCAGAGAGTGCTGTTGGGTCAGCTTTACCATTTCAGGGCCAGAAGAGATATTTTCTTTAAGCAAATCATGGTTCTGAGCACCTGTACTAAAAAAGTGATTTGAATGGGGGCAAACTTAGAGCACAACTCTCTAGGAAGTCTAGTTAATAAGACTTCTTTGGTATCAAGTTAAATATTGTCATTGACTTTTCCTTTCCAAACCTTTTCTTAAAAAAGTTTTAAATAATGGACTTAACAGGAAAATATTTTCTTTTAAATGCTTCTCTGGGGTAAAGCATTACAGAGGCCCTAGTGATGCTAAGACAAGATAATTGAAGAGAGAGAGGTAGGAGAGAAACAATGGACATTTTCGGAGACTATTTAATATATAACAAAATGATTGTATTCAAGTTTTCCACAGTATTTAAAAAAGATAACTATTTTGTTACTAGGAAAAAAGGGAAGTTCTTTTAGAAAAAACTTTAATCATGAGATCTATGTACAATTTTAATAAAAGCCTGTCTGTGAACCATACGCATGGCTCTCTGAGTTATTCAAGTTTGATAAATTATCTCATTTTGTTCCTGCTGCATCCACTTGGCTCCTTGCTGTTGTTATCAGAAAGTCATTACTTTTGAGTTGGTTCTGAGATCTTGAAGTGCTTCTTAGCTGTTTTTGAAGGAAGCAGGAGTCTCTTTAGATGTCTCTCTAGAGGGCTTGTCTCTGTGAGGACCTTAAGTCGGAGCCTGCCTTGATGCCCCACGAGTGGCCCACACCATCTCCCAGAGCGCTGCACACTCTCTTTACCCTCTCTAATAAATCTATCATTTTGTATAGAGAAGCTGCTAAACTTGACCCCAGGCCTGGTCAGGTCCTTTCTGATGGGAACTATTTGTTCAAAACATCCGACTCCAAGAATTAAGTCTCCCCTCATACAAACCGCATGACTCATTGGTATGTCTTTGCAACCTCTTTTTTCTTTCCTTAAGAAGAAAGAATGGGTCTGTGGCCACCCCCGCTCCGTGACAAAGATTACTTATTTTTGAGCAATTATTAGAAGACAGAACTGTGATAGTATAAAGAGACACCACTTGACCATAGAGGATGCTATGTATACCAGTAGACCTGTGTGTTTACATTTCAAAAGAAGTCCATGTTCTCATCCAGTCTTAATTGATGTGCTCTCAGGCAATGTGGAAGACGTGGTTGTCCATGCCCTCTTGGATTGTGGGAAGCCCTGTAGGGGGCTTCCTGCTTCTCTGGTTCTTTCTCCTCTGTTAATGCTCATTTGTCATATTTAGTTCCCAAGCCCTTCCTAAATTCAACCTCACTTCCTTTGTTCTCTAAGAGAATGAGTTGTGACTTAGACATGTTACCAAGCTTCTCTCCTCTCCAGAACCTCAGCCTTTATTATGGGGAGATACAGGGATGACTCCCACTTACTGGCAGTGTTGTTGTAATGCCCCAGCAACTGGTGCATTTACCGGAGGTTCTGAGCTTGGGGGTCTGGAATGAGGCAATTACACATGGACGCTGCTGGACATACCTGCCATCCTTGAGCTTCCAGAGGGATGCCTGGGCCCCTTGGCGTCCCCTTCCCTGAAGTTGCTGACCCCCTCTAGGGGTATGTGGGAGAGGATTAAGTGAGATTTCTTCCCAGACCAGAGGCATAGTTCCAACCTCGGCTGCACATCTGGGTGTGGCTGTACACATCCGGTCAAAGGATGTTTAAGGAAGAATTATGAGAGAAGCACTTGGATGCTTTATTCTAATCACGAGGTCTCTCTGGAAACTTGTAAATTTGTGGTGATAGAGGAAGGTTGAAAGACTTTAAGCTAGAGAGGCGCATAACCAGTAATTGCATTAGCTCAGTGTGGCAGAAAGGGCCTTCAGTTCCTCCACTGGAAGCCCAAGTACTCTGCTTCAACCCGAAACTACTCCTGAGACGTGGCCACTGATCTGATGGTGATGGCTCACCCCAGACCCCTAAAGTGTCCCCCAGGTCTGGAGGACTAACGGTAGGAAAGGTTTATGTCAGGAATCTTGGGCCGAGAGGTCATACTGGTAGAGTCAGAAGCCCCAAGGACTCACAGGGTCAGAGGAGGAAGACAGACTAGAGGAGAGGATATTGGCTTACAGTGTTATATAAATGTAGATAACAGTTAAGAGCTACATCTCTGCAGTGGTGGAAATGTGAGGTTCTGAAACTGGGTGTGACCATGTTTCTATTCTGCTAGTCTTTGGTGGGAGAGAATGAGGTGCACGTGGACAGAAGAGGTGGACAGCAGAGAGTCCCAGGAGAGTCCCTAGTGTAGAGGTCCAGCCTTCCCCGCTCCTTTCTTCAGAGATCAGCTTCTCCCACGGGACGAGGGACTCCTCACAGCATCTCCACGCTCACTCAGGGCTTCCAGTCAGACGTCATTTTAAACTTGTTTAAAATGTTTCCAGGGTGAGTTTTAATGTTTCTGCTTTTAGGAAAATTTCTTTCTGTTCCTCATACTTTGTTCTCTTATTTTCCAGCAAGTATGGAAAGTTTCAGAGGGAAATAGAATTGTAGCTACCTTTTTTGGAAACCACAATTGATGTAAATTCACAGATTTTCATGAGCTTTAGTATTTATTGATGGGTTGGGGGTTACTGCAAGATTTTTCAGTCCTTCAGACAGTTTCTTCCCAATCCCCAAATTTCTCTCTGAATGTTATTACAGGAAAAGAGTCCCCAATTAGAGCCCCACTGTAAGAAGCTGGGTGTAATCACCATGTTCATTGAGGAAACAGCTTCAACTCATTGTCAAATCCTGGCTTTTGTGTTATGCAAAGTCCGTCTTCAGACTGACTACAGCCCATGGCAAATGAACCCCAGAAAAGAAACACAGATTTCATGAACAGCACTAATTCTTACCTGCCACCTTTAAACCTGGGCAAGAGAGAATTACAAAGAGTCCCCAAGAATGATCCATTTTTGTTTACAGTTACATTCTATGATGTCCCTACCTGTGCATATATTTTATTATACCACAGCTTAATTTTTCATCTATATGACCCTGTAGACCCTCGATACCTCCCAAAATCATCCTCAGTTAAAGTGACATCATGATGACACCACAATAGAGCCAGGAATGTTGCCCCTGAAGGTTTCTGTACCCACACATTTCTTGCAAAGGAAGACATCAGGGCCAGGCACAGTACATGGTGTGGTCTAGGACCAAGACATTGTCTGCCACTTCACGGGCTGGAGGATGGAAATCAAGGGTAATTTGTTCCAAAAATCAGGGCCCTTAAGTTGAAATTCTTGCTTGGAAAGCACAAGAATTTGGGAGGATGTAGCACTGGACCTGAGAAGTAATTCTGTGTAATGTGGGCTCACACCACTCCTGAGAGCTCCTGGTTAAATATTCAGGAATTTCAGCAGTCACTGGTATGTTGACATAGGTCATAGCAGATGACTTACAGCACAGAAGAAATGCTGCAAATCAGGGCTTTCTATTTCTTCCCCCTGGACAGCCCACTTGCCACACACCACTGGAGTTATGATACTGTCACTTGTGACACTGTAGGATTATTTAGGAAAACATCTGTTAGCTGAGAGTTAGGGTTTCCAGTGCGGTTATGAGTATATGCTTTGGAATCAGCTAAACGTGCCTTCGAACTCAGCTCTGCTACTTCCTCCTTCATGACCTTGGGGAAGTTACTTCTTCAGCATGAGTTGGAGTTGCCTTGTGAAATGACCGTGATGCTTGTCTTGCTGTCACTTAACAGTGTACACTGTTAACTGTACACTGAGTGTATGACCATGACTACAGTTGGTGAAGAATCAAACACCATTCAGTTAGAGAAGATTATTAAGATACTAGTCAGCCAGCCTTTCAATACTCTTCTGGTTTACTGGTAGGGCTGCACAGAATGTTAGCACTGATCTCTTGTTTATCAGCTGGTGTCTCTTTGGAGGGCGTTCTGGTTTGGTTAGTACCTGCAGCAAGGCTAGAAGACCGCATTATGCAGCCCTCTCTTTTTATGGTCATTCACTCATATATGTAACAGGTTGGAAACCTACAGGGTCAAGGAATAAACCTTTATGTTCTGAGGCCAGGTGAGGAGAGTTGAATAGCGTGTGGGGAGTGAGAGGACCCCTTTGTTCCAGCTTCTTTTAGCTCATTCCCCAAGGGAAAATTTATTAATTTATTTGGCTTGATTTCTGGATCCATGTCTCTTGGAGGTTAACAGCATTTCAAAATTCCCACGGATCTGCTGCTTTCTTTAGCTTCAGCCTCCAAGATCACAGGTGGATAGGTGGCTGATCTAGTCATCTGGTTGTTCCTTTTCCTAAAGTCCTTTAGCGGCTTCTCTTGAAATTGTGGAACAGAACACTGGGTACCAGTGAGTTAAGGAGCATTTTTTTGTTACTGTGAGGGTTTTTAAAAAATTAAGTGTAATTTGGAAGGATGTACAGACACATAGTTACTCTTCAACAGCAACCAGAAATCAATTGGAGACATAGCTCTCTTTACCTCTGCTCTTACGTCATTAAATAAAAGTTTCAAAGTACTCAATCATGTAAGAACTCTAAAAGGTCTAGTTGTGCTTGGCACTTGCTTTCATGCAAAATCCAAGAGCTAGATAATAAAACACCTAAGGGAGGGGATGTTATGTTTTTTGAGCATATAGCCTTTCAAAATGGCAGCCACATATACCTGAAAGGTGTGATCCTGAACCTCTAAGTCACAAACATTTTAAACCAATGTTACTGCCATAAAAAAGTTTAAAGAGAAAAAAAAATTGCCATAAATTACAAACTGTACTGTAATGTGAGCTTCTATATAAGATGTGATTTATAAATTCATCTTCCCAATAAAATCGCTTGCCACTTAAAAAAAAAAAAAAGTAAATTGCTGTGAGTGCCAAACCTACAACCACCAGCTAACTTTTACTGCGGCATGCCAGACCTGCATGAGGGTTCTATGTAAATTAGCTCAGTTGCTCTTTAAACATTTCTGTGACACAAATGATAGTGTGATCTCCATTTTGCAACCGGAGAGGCAGGGACAAGTTTAAATCGTGTAAGTCATATTCAACCATCATTGTCCTACCCAGGATTGGACAATGTGACCTAGTAATGTGACCAAGTTCACCTGCCGGGTTGCAGGAGGGCCAGAATCTGCTGCATATTAAAACAATAACCAAACAACTGTAGAAATCTAAAAGATATCATGAAAGAGGAAGAGCAGTGAGTCTCATCAAGTCTTGCAAAGAGGTAAAAATCAGCTGCAAATTTAAAATATATGTTAAATAAGAATTATTGAAATGTCCATAGGAATTGAGATAAACAGAGAGAAATGTTTAGGAATAAATTGAATGAAAATATTTTAAATTTTCTCAGCAGTGTTGAATCCCAAAAGGTGGACATTAGACACATTGTGTTGAGTCCAAGTTCAGCAGCGGGAACATTGCTATCCCTCTTGCTCTCTTTATTTTCCTGATTGGTATAGTGGTCTTTGAGTTTCATCATTATAGTTTGGGACTCTCTGCCTTGAGTGAATAGTTCATGCAACCTCAGTCTGGTTTCCGAATGGGAACAGGGCTGATTGGCTGTTTCCACACTGGAAAGTCCGCTTTCCATGAATATGCACAACTCTGTTGTAGAAACTGTCTTCTTTAGCTTTTTAAAAATTATATATGGCCTTGCTAATTGTTTTCGCTACTTGCTTTCTTTTTTTTGTTCCAAGTTCTTTTTATTTACATTAGGTCCTTGAATGATGTCATTTTGTTCAACATGGTTTGGTTTTGCTGTTGGTGAGAAAAAACATCCCAGCTAATGTTGAATGACCTGCCTTCATGATACGGCATTTTGTTTAACATCAGTTTCTAAGAACCTACTGAGGACATTAAGTGAGGACTTGCTGTATTTATTTATTTATTTTAAAGATTTTATTTATTCATGCGTACAAGAGCTGGGGTACAGGCTAGAACTGCGGGAGGTGAGAGGATTCACCAGAGACAGAGTGGGGAGCAGAACAAGCAGACTGACTGAAATACACTGCTGAGAGAAGCAGCGGGAGAAGCAGGAGAGGTCTGCTGTGCTATGTGGGTCCCCTCCCTGGCAGGAATTGAACTTGTGCTGCAGTGGCTGCGGAAGTCTCACAGTGTGGCGTTCAACCCCTTGAGCCACCAGGGAGGCCCTTTATTTTTAAATTTTGTTCTTATTAAGATATAACATTGCATTCCTTTAAGGAGTATAATATGTAGATTTGATTATCTGTGGATTGCAATGTGACTACCAACCACAGTATTTTCTCTAGTCTAATTATTTCTTTTTGGGTGGAAAGAGTCAAGATCTATTTCTCAGCTTCTTTGAAGTTTATAATAGAGTATTGCTGTCTATTATCACTATGCTGTGCCTCAGATTTCTGGAAGGACTGATTTTCTATTTGTAACTTTTTACCTTGATACTTGCTTAAGTTTTTGGAGCCTTCTGCAGAGCTCTAACCACACATTTGCCTCATTATTTTCAAATGCTGCTTATAATTCACTAATGCAAATGTGTCAACATTTACCTATGGGGCATTTAGATAAGTTTTTGCTTTTACAAGCAATGATATCCTAACAAGAAATGATTTCCTGGATGTCATTCAACATCTAATATAGGATAAAAACTTCTTGTACTAATTTGTATTCTGATTTGAAGGAAATTGCATATTGACAGATTTTTTAAAATTTTTATTATTTTTTAAATTATTTTTTTCTTGCATAGAACTGGGGTGTAGGTCAGAGGTGTGGGGGTGATAGATTTTACCAGAGTCAGAGTGGGGAGCAGAACAGGCAGATTTACTAGAATACATTGCAGAGGCGGGTAGCAGTTAAGACAGGAGAGGTCTGCTGTGCCATGTGGGTCAGCTCCCTGTTTGGGGATTGAACTTAGGTGGCAGCTGTGATGGTGCTTGGACTTAATCCTTAGCCCACCAGGGAGGCCCTGAAAGATGTTTTTTTAATAGAGAAAAAGATTAGTGAGTGGTGAAATGTAAAGAGAGCTGCTTAGGTAGGTGGCCTGCTTTTCCATAGGTGATGATTGTCGATGTTATTGGCCTTGTAATGTCCTCTAGGTTTTCCCGTTAATAGATATCAATAGTGAGCTTTTCCCACGTTCCCATGCCCCGGTCCTTTTGTCCCACAACAGATGTCACCACACCATCTTTCAAAGGGGATCCCACCTCTTCATTTTCCTTTCAGGAACTAAAGACAGTGGATACAACACCTCAAACAGAACCTTCTCCACAAGCTTGGGGGAAAATCTCAGATCATAACCTGTAGCTCAAACAGGGTAAGCAGCCTTCTGGGAAGTTTTTATGTAACTATTTTAAGTATTACTTTGAGATTCTTCTGCAGATACAGGAGTTTCAGAGTAAGGTAAGTGGAAGAGGCTCATGGTGTGAGAAAAAGCAACAGAGTTTAGAGACAGCATTTTTAGATGGGTTTAGAGGGGACTAAGAATAAACTCAACAGAGATTCAACCAAAGAACTGACAGCTCTGAGTCTTGTAGCTCTCATCACGCACCCACTGCATAACTTTGACTGAGTCCCCTCCTTCCTGGGGTCTTATTTGCAAAATGCTGAAAGAGAATTTTGCAGCTCTAAGAGTCCTTCTACCACTGATAATTATTTAATTGGATGGGGAAGTAGTTTTGGAACCAGACCTTCCAGATTCCATGACCAGATCTACTCTTTACTAAATGCATGATCTGGGCAAATTCCTCATGTGTAAATGAGATCGATAATGGCACCTATCTCCCTGGGTTAATAAAGGCTTACACTCATTGGAAAGATTCACAATGGTGTCTGGTCTATAAAAATGCTCAGTAAACATTTTTATTGTGTCTACTACCTCACTGAGGAGAGTTTTGCAAATCATAAGGGAAGATTTAGAAAGAATATAGACCAAAGGCTAGTTTTTCGGCTGGGAAGCAAGTCATCTGTGGAGACAGTGTTCTCATATGAGAAGATCTCTGCTAGGAAGTACTTAATTTTCTCTTTAAATTGTAATAGCTCTTCTATGTGGCCATGACATATTTCCCCCACTAGGACCCTGAACATCCCCCAAATTGGAAAAAGGACCATCCCTCAGCTTGTTCCTGTCTGTGCTGGGTTCCAAAACGACAGAAAGAAAGGTGGGGCCATTTTCTTCCCACTCCTCTCAGTCCATCATTGTATCAGTGTGGTGTCTGTCAGAGTCCAGCCAGTATACAGAAACCACACCTGAGCCCAAAAAAAATCACCATTCTCACTTTTTAGTATAGTTTCTCATAATATTTGTCTTCATGTTTTATGAACTCCCTCAATGCAACTCTTTTAAAGTTTCTGACTGCTTAGTTACAAGGTTACTTAAAATTTTCTTCATTATAAATCGTTTTCTTGATGAATTAATGAATATTAATCACCTGTCATGTGCTGGGTGCAGAGGTAACTGCAATAGACATGACATGAATGTACAAGTGAAAACTTTAAGGTATTATCTACATGATGTAATTATTTCATCATAATTTAAAGTTATTTTCTTTTAAAATTACATCATACATTTACAAATGTTTACACAATAGAAGTGAATGTCCTCCTGTACCCCCACCCTCACCAGCCCCTTCCTCCTGGCCCTTCATGAACCCTACTGCTCTCCCCAGAGACTAGTGTCACATTTCTTTCCACTTCTTTATGTGCACTGGTTTTACATAAAGAATAATGTATTTGTGGTTTACTTGTGTCCTTATACATAAATGGAAACATGGTGCAACTTGTGTTGGTAACTTAACGATTTATCTTGGAGATGTTTTCATATTGGAGTCTATGGACACACATCATTCCTTTGAAATCATGTATTCCTTTGAAGCTTTGTATTCAGTAGTACTGTGAATACCAGTAATTTCTTAGCTTCTATTGGTGGGCATTTCATTGCATGCCCAGGTTTATTTATCTATTTATTTATTTTGCTGTATTAATTAGGGCAGCAGCAAACATGGTTTATCATTTGAGCCTTCACTCATGTCCTTATGTATCTCCACATAGGTATTACACATTTCTCTATCTCGAGTTATTTTGTGTTTTCATTGCATTTGAGCTGGAATATTTTTTCCTTTATATTTTCAGTGACTTGTTATTTGTTTTTAAGTGAATCTATGTCTGGTCAACTTGCTGATTATCCTAATAGTTTTTTGATTATTTTTTAAATTAGTTGATTCTTATTGCTGTCAATTTTGTATCTCCCCTTTTTAATATTAATTGCTTTTATTAATTTTCTTGTTTGACTTTACTACTTAAGACTGTTAATGCATTGCTTACTTGTGGTGGCAAATGTTGGTATCCTTGTTTAGTTATGACTTTAATATTAACTAGTTAGGTATGATATCCTTCCTTGATACTCCTTTAAAAAGTTAAGGGGTCTTCTGTTACTATTTTCTTGATTAGGAATGAGTTAATTTTTCAACATCTTTTAAATGATAAATGCTATGTACTTTTTTCATCGATATTAATGGGTTCTATAAATCGGGTCAAGTTTAATGGGTTATTCAAATACTCTAACACTTTATTGTTTTTTCTCTTTACTTGATCTACTGATTTTTGAGATAAAGTATTCCACTACAATTATGATTTTTCCATTGATTTAATTTTTTGCTTTATATATTTTAAAACAGTATTATTAGGTTCTTGATTTATCTTTTTTTTTTTTAAAGATTTATTTATTTATGCATACAAGCACTGGGGCACAGGCCAGAGGTGTGGGGGGTGAGAGGACTCACCACAGACAGAGCGGGGAGCAGAACAGGCAGATCAACGGAAGTACACTGCTGAGGGGAGCAGCGGGCACAGCAGGAGAGGTCCGCTGCACCATGTGGGTCCCCTCCCTGGCCGGCAGCAGGGATCGAACTCATGCTGCAGTGGCTGCGGTTTGCCTCATAGTGCGCTGCTTAACCCACTGCGCCACCAGGGAGGCCCTCTTGATTTATCTTATTTGTATTTGTCACTGTAAAATTTTTCTTGAATTTTATGTTGTTTATTATTAAAAATGTTACATCTATGTTGTTTTTATTGGCATTTACCAAGTTTATCTTTCAATATTCTATTTTAAAAGGGTGTGTCTTTTGTAATTACACAGGTGACTTTTAAGTCCAAATCAGAGAGCCTCTGTCTTATAACTGGGAAATTAAACTTATTGGGATTTGAATATATTTGAACTTATTTTTCATTTGTTTTCTTTCTGCTTTCCTAAAGAAGTAATCAAGTTTCATTTGTTTCATTTCAACATATGGAGAACAGGAGGAAAACCTGGATGGACTGAAGGCATGAAGCCCTGAGAGGGTTGGATTGCTTGGGGAAATAGTAGTGTCTTTTGAAGAAGTGTAGAGTTTGTAGTAGCATAGACTAAAGCTTGTAGCAGAGTAGAATAAAGTAGAATAAATGCTGGGCTAAAGGATTTTGACCTTACTTGGCCACTAGTGGGAGAACCCTTAAGTGAAATATTTCCCATCAATTTCTACCCCTCCAGAATGATCAGAAAGAAGGGAAGAGCACATGATAAGAACAGAAAATGCAAGGAAGGAACGAAGGCAAAAATCTTACCAATGTGGGTCAGGATATAAATTATTCAAAGGTGTGGACAAGAAGCAGAAACTGAGGGCCGTCAGAGACTGGAGGAGGAGGAGACTGTGTTTCCAGAGGGTGATGCCCAGCAGTGGCTGTCTGCTGCATGCTCCTGACCCACATCAAAAGAGACAGTGCCTGCCAGCTGGCACCAGTATGGAGACTTGACCATCACCCGCAGTAAGTCGGCTATTTTCCACCCTCACCCCCAATCTGATTTATTCCTAGATGCATTTTTTTTTCTATTCTTCCTGTCTCCCTTAAAGATTTAGGCCTGTAATGTACTCACAATTGTCCTCCTATTTTAAATTTAGAGGTACTTCATCTGAAAAAGTATCTGGAGATTAAAGGCAAACATTGATTTTTAAAAGTAATCAGCTCACTGTTTAAAAAACAAATCTACCTTAAAGTTTTAGACATGCTTCCAAATGCTCAAATTCAAGGAATATTTCCCTCAGATGGGCATTTTAATATTCCTGCAGGCACATGAACTTTCTTTTAAAGAGGACATTTGAATAGGGGTCACAGGGATGAGGTAGATAGGTAGCTTGCTTTTTGTTTCTTTCAGTGGAAAGGCAACACAGGTTTGATGCAGGGGACAAAAATGGCTTCACCATTACTTGGAGGTAAGAGGGTCCCCTGGTGAAGGTGGTATTGCTGACTCAACCAAGGGGCTCTGGGCATATCTCCATTTCCTTCCAGAATCAGGTAACTCTGTTGTCTCTCCCAGTACACCTGCTTTGTGACATTGCCCCTATTCTGCATTCCCCTCCCAAACCATGCTTTGAGGGAACTCTTTCCCACCCAGGGAGGGTTTTTTGACTGAGAGAAAGTCTGGGGGAGACAGGTTTACCAAAATTTGGAATAGATCTTTTCCTTGGGATCCTGAGAAAAAAGAGTCCTCAGAGCTGACCCAACCAATCCCTTGTTTCCTTAGAAAATACCTGAGGGGGAAGGGCTGGGGGCGGGTATCCTATACTTCTAACATACAAAAGACAATGTAAGTGAGTGCTGCTTCAATTAAAAAACGACTGCAGCAGCAAGTTTTTATGGGTCTTTCCTTTTTCTTATGTAGACTGAAGATACTTCCTAGACCCAAGGGGAAGGTAAGTGGGAACAGTTTGAACCAACACCATTTTGGTATCTAAGACTCATTAGCCAACAAATAGGTACATTTACTTGAAGTTACAGGATGGGAGAACAAGACAAGAAATGGTTTCCCTACTTTACCCCACTCCTTTTTCCACCCCCCTCTTTTTCCCTTTCTCTCTGTCTCTCAGCTATCTATCCATCCATCACTCATCCATTCGATGGAGGTGGGGGAATGGAGATAGCAGAATATTTTTGTTTATATACATTTACTGTAGAAACTTCTTTAGGGTAAGATTGAGTCAATCTTGGGGTTATTTTAGCTTAAGATGTGCAAGTATTTTGTTGTGTTAGGATATTTGAGTCTTAACCTCCCAGAACAGTTCTATATAGAAAACTAGGTTTTATCGTACTTGAGATTCTTACAGCAATGGACCCTCATATAACAACTCCATATTCCCTTGAGTCAGAATTCTGTAGACACCAATATTGAAATGCTCTCATTTATTTTAACAAAGTAAATGAATTAAACATATAACACAAATTAAATGAATGAAATTAAGTGAATTTTCAAGGAATTAAAATACAACAGGAAAGCAAATGTTAAGCTGAGTTTCTTAGCCAGTAATTTAGCTTAGAACAATAGTTTTAGGTGGATGGGCCCTCCCCAGGACACCCCAATTCTAGCTCAGTGCTGCCCTCTTGTCTAGAGGTGGGGTGGGGGTGGGGGTACTTAGACAGTAGAAATTTCCCCATAGTTCTGGAAGTTGGAAATCACCTGAGATGATCGTAGGCCAGGCTTCTCCCAAGTTCTCTTCTTGGCTTGTAGTTGGCCACTTTTTCACTGAGTCCTCCTGTGATCTTTGTTCTGAGTATGTCCATCCCTGGTATGTCTCCCCCTTATTAGGACACATGTACAATTGGATTAGGGCCCATATAGCAGCCTTTTCAACTTCATCACCTCTTCAAAGCCCTGTCTTTGAATATTGTCACGTTCTTTTTTTTTTCTTTTTTTTTATTAAAATATTTTAAAATTTACATATACTTGCCATTAATTGTAATCCCCATGTATTCCCCATCACCATCTCACCA
>JAGFMF010012125.1:462276-537817 GCA_019455555.1 Galemys pyrenaicus | reverse complement strand
CTAATCTTTGACAAAGGAGCAAAGAATATACAATGGAATAAAGACAGCCTGTTCAATAAGTGGTGCTGGGCAAACTGGACTGCTACATGCAAAAGAATGTCACGTTCTTTTTAAGATTTATTTATTTACGCATACAAGAGCTGGGGTACAGACCAGAGGTGTGGGGGGGGGTGAGAGGATTCACCAGAGACAGAGTGGGGAGCAGAACAGGCAGATCTACTGAAACACACTGCTGAGGGGAGCAGCAGGCGAGGCAGGAGAGGTCTGCTGTGCCATGTGGGTCCCCTCCCTGGCCGGCGGTAGGGATCGGCAGCAGGGATCGAACTCAGTGCTGCAGTGGCTGTGGTTTGCTTCATAGTGCGTTGCTTAGCCCACTGCGCCACCAGGGAGGTCCTGGATACTGTCACATTCTAAGATGCTGAAGGTTAGGATGGCAACATTTGGATTTGTGGTGGACACAGGTCAGTTCATAACACTTTCAGGTGTTCTGCCTAGAGCTTGTGTCCATCTGAAAACCCTTGGCACTCCCTGTGCTATTCCTCATCTTCACACGCATGTTGGCCTGACCATTTCAGGGCACGTGCTCATTGACTAAGGTACTTAAAGCCTTATCTAAAGGCATTAAGGATGTAAGAACTGTTTTAAACTATTGTTTAAGCAAGTTTTATATGATTTGAGAATTGCCTCTCAGCTAAATATACACATCCCTTTTGCAGTAGAACAAGTTGCTTTCCTTGACTATTCTCATGTCCTCTTTCCCTGTGAAAATGGACTCTCCTAGGAGAAATCCTTTAAACTGGACTGGACTTGTCTCCATTCACACATGAATACAGGCCAAAGAGGAAAATGCAGTAATTCACCAGTTCTTTATTTTACATGCAACTGAGTAATTGGTTGTTTCACTATTTTGTGCCCTGTGAGATATACTGGCTCGTGCTTCAAGGTTACATCCCCAAATGGTCTACGTCTGTGTTACTTAGAGGCTGATGGAGACCCAGGCAAGACACCAGCTGTGGAGGATCCACACGTCCGTTACCACTGCTGGCACATGGGATGGCTTGGGTTTATGTGTCTGTGCTCTCAAGTGGCAATAAAGATGGATATTGGTGAAGTGAAAGAATGCATAAGGCAGAGCTCCATGAAATGGATGGGAAGACTGTGAATGATTCTGATCAGGGAACTAGTTAGTGGCACAACTTGGGACTGGAGGACAAGAATGAAATGATCTGTCATCCCCCTCTAGCAATAACTCAGTAACCCCAACTTCAGGTTTTTGGACTCTAGTTCAGGAAGCTATCTAAAAATATCTAAAAAATATTCCTGAAGGTATAAGGTTATTTATCAAGCAAGCTATGACTACTTTGTACTGAATAATCTCATTACACTGTATTTTTAGTACAAAGCACTAGTGTGACAAATGCTGTAACATAAAATTCTACCTATGGGACCAACTTTAGGGCAGAGCTTGTGGAGTCACCTGGGAGACTCTCTGGTATTTGACTTTCCAAGGGTGATCTAATGAGAATGCTTGGAGAGCTTGTGAATGACCAAGCAGAGTGCTTCTTTTTCTATAGCTGAGTCAGACTTGGAAACACTGGGTATTAATGTTGGATCTGTTTTTCTTTGTGGAATCAGAGGGCTGATTACATTCGTGGCTCCCTATCAGAACTTCCTGGGTCCACTGGCTGCTTTCACTCTTCGTTCATCTTTGGAAGATGCCAAAGGCCATGCTGGGTCTTACTTGTGGTGGTGCCCCACAGGAGGAAGGTAAGAAGCCTCAGCAGAGAGAAATGGTGTGTAGCATTTTATCACCCAGTATAGAGCATGCTGGAAGAGTTAATTAAATACTTGCAGTAATTTTATGCTTCCATGTTCTGTTTCTTATAATTTCTTAAAAAAAAAAAACTCTCCATAACAAAAATAAACATAAAATTACAAGTCAGAGACAGTCTTCAGGGAAGAGAGAGGGATTGGGGTCAAGGGATAGACAGGAAGAACACAAGGGACTATGGTGATGGTACATGGGTGAATTGGTGATGAAAATTCTATGGGGACTCCACCTAGAAAAGAAAGCAAACACTGCAAGAAATAAATACATAATTAATTTGAAAAAAAAATCTCTTCTAATCCTTAGTCAGTAGTTTCTTCTTTTTTTTTTTAAGATTTATTTATTTACGCATACAAGTACGGGGGTACAGGCCAGAGGTGCCGGGAGGTGAGAGAATCCACCAGACAGAGTGGGGAACAGCACAGGCAGATCAACCGAAACACACTGCTGAGGGGAGCAGCGGGCACAGCAGGAGAGGTCTGCTGCGCCATGTGGGTCACCTCCCCAGCTGGAGGCAGGGATTGAACTCATGCTGCAGTGGCTGCGGTTTGTTTCGTAGTGCGTTGCTTAACCCACTGCGCCACCAGGGAGGGCCCCTTAGTCAGTAGTTTCCTAGACAGTCAACAACCTTGAATGACAAACATGTTTTTGTTTACATCTGAGTTGCTCTTCATCAAGAGTTTTTGACAGGTGGTAAGAAGACCACCTTGGGCAAATAATGATTAAATACTATTTTAATGCGATTTTTCTCATGTTTTTCCAAGAACATGCTGAGATAGATTAGATAACAAATAACATGTATAAAAATAACTGCTTTAAAAATTGAAGTAGTAGAAGAACTAGAATATAATATAGTGGCTGGTACCTGGGGAGGGCTTTCTAACAGAAAAAGCACAGGAAAGACTGTACTAGGAAAAAGCAAAGATTTGATTACAAATGAAATTAAATTTTTCTTCTAACACAGAAGAAAACTAAGAAAATATTTGGGAAATGTATACATAAAATTAAAAATGCAATTCCTAAGTCATACCAGCTACATGTCAAGTTCTCTGCATCTATATTCAATATTTTATTTCATTTAATCTTGTTTTTAAAAATTTCATTTCACTTCAATTTTAAAAGGCGTAGTTTAATTGTCAACGCTAGTGGTCTGTGCCCTGATTATGGTGGCAGGTCCACTCTAAGGATGAACCTTTTCACTGGTATTCCTACCCACATTCTCTTGGGCGTCTCATTTGTTTCACTTTCGACAAGATATTTCTACAGATAGCACTCAAGTCTATGTTCTCCCTGAGCACTGCATTTTCATTTCTAACTGCAGGCTGGAAATTTTAACTTGTCTTATCACATCAGATTCAACATATTTAACTCAAAAAAATTTAACACTTCCCTTTGGGAAAATAGATTCTTCCCTCTCTGTAAATGGCAAGTTCAGTCTCTTGGTCATCGAGGTCATAGACCTGGTACTCATTTTTTATACCCTATTTCCAACCTCGAAGTCTTTTTTTCAGTATATCGCATATCCACATTCCTGGCTCTAAATCTTTATGTACAGAATAAGCTCACAATCTGTCTCTCTGCATCTTCTGTACATTAGGTCTTAGGAATAGACTAGCTTAATAGTCTATATTGTGGATATAGGTTTATGTAGGATGTTAATTAAATACAAATCTAAAAGAGGTCTACAGATCTCAGCATGGATAGTAAGGAGCCACTGAATATTTTGGACCAAGTGAGCAACATAATAAAAGCTCTATTTTAGGGGTGTTCCAATCTTACAATCTGTTATTTTCTTTTTTAGAAAACCAAGATGCATGAGTCACAGCCAAAGCTAAATGAAAGATTTGGACCAGGTAGGGAATATTCTCATTGCAAGCATTGGCTGAAAGGACAGAGAATCTGAAGTTATAAAACTCTTGGTGAAGAGTTGGACTGGAGGGAGTGGGTGGTCACAGGCACAGTGAAATATTTTGACTTCGATGTTTTCAGATCCGCTTTGCAAAACTATAGCCCATTTCCTTTTTGAGCAACCTTGTAGGAGCCATGGGTAACCTCAGCCAGGAAGTTCTCAGATAAAATATAAGCCTGGAAAAATATTTGAGGGACTTGGTGGGTCATTGAGCTTCTGAAAGAATCCACAGGTCAATTTGTGAAGGAATCAGAAAGATCTGTTGGAGCTTTTCTTGGCAGTGTTACTCAGGAGTTTTAGACTAGAATTTTATTGCTTTGATCTAGAAGCTACAAAGAAACCTGAATAATGAATAACATACAAAATGCAATTTCCACTAAGGTATGAGGATGTGCAGACAAGGGCTTCAAAACAATTGTAATTCAAGAAAATAGAGTGAAGAATTTCACCAGAGGACTGAAATCTTTTTAAAAACTGTGATATGGGAATTCTAAAAATGAAACAAAAATACAATGTCAGAAAGTTAAGAATTCAGTAGATGGATTAAACAGTAGAAATGACATGGCAGAAGACAAGCCGAGTAAATGCTAATATTGGTACGTAGAAATATCGCTAGAGCAATAAGCAAATTGTGAAATAGTCCTTTAATGGAATTACCATGCACCCCCCAAAAATTAAAAATGAATTCTAACATTTGTAACATATAGAATGATTCATGAAGAAATTATGTGAGCAAAGGAAACAACACAATAGCATTTACTCTATGATCCCATTTATATGAAATTCAAGAACAGATAAGTTGTACCTCTGGGCGATAGACATCAAAATGGTGGTTACTTCTCAGGTACAGGTATTGACTATACAGAATCATTCTGGGATCATAGAAACACCCCTTATCTTGATCTCTGTGGTGGTTGCATGGGTGTATGCCTTTGTAAAATTTCACTGAACTTTACACTTAAGGTTTGTATACTTTTCTTCTACATATAAGAAATGGTTAAAGCACAAGGGGCTATGGTGATAGTTCATGGGTGATGTGGTGGTGGGAGATTTGTAGGGACTACACCTGAGGGGGAAAATCAAATATTGTACATGCTCAAGGACCCTGGTGGGAGCCAAGAGAGCAGCAGATATTTCTGAGCCATGAGTAGATCTGGTGCTATAGCAACATTTTTTGGCAGAGTTTTGTAAAAGCGAGCTCTTTTCTTCGCACTGTTTTTTGTTTTGTTTTTGTTTGTTTGTTTGTTTTTTGCGGTAATGTTGGTTTACAACACTGTATGTGATGTAGGGGACAGGTTCACACCACCTCAGGTGTACATCACCACCCTGCCCCACTCACCCTCACCAAAGCACCCATAATCCCTTACCCTAGGCCATTAGGCCCCCTCCCCTCTTGTTCTTGCTTCTACCGCACTCCCCAGCAGCCCCACTTCTGCAGTCACATTTCTAGGGTTTGATTTGCTTTAACTTTGTCAGTTCTTTAATATTTTTTCCCCTCTACATGCCATATATGAGTGAAATAATCTGGTATTTGTCTTTCTTCTTCTGATTTATTTCATTTAGCATAATTCCCTCTAGTTCCATCCATGTTGTTACCAGTGATAAGAGCTCATCATGTTTCTATGGCTGAGCAGTAGTCCATTGTGTGTATATACACAGTATCTTCTTAGTCCAAGGCACTGTCTACGGGCATTTAGGTTGTTTCTGGACCTGGCTATTGCAAGTAGTGCCGCAATGAATATGGGAGTGCACATATCCCTTCAAATTAGTGATTTTGTCGTTTCACGGTAGATACCTAGTGGAATTGCTGGCTGAATGGTGTATCTATTTTTAATATTTTGAGACACTTCCATACTGTTTTCCATAGAGGCTGGACCAGTCTAGTCTACATGCCCACCCAGAGTGGGGAGATGCCCCTTTTCTGTCCATTTATACTCTTTCAGTTCAGTATCTGTTCAGGTCCTTTATCCATTATTTTATTTTCTTACTGTTGAGTCTTGGGGTTTCTGTGTATGTTCTGGATATATGCATTCCAAGATTCCAAGAATCATCAAATGTTTTATACAAGAAAAGAGAAGTGCTACCAATAACAGGTCTTAAAATAAGTTTAGCTTTGAGAATGTACAAAAAGGCTGGATTGAGGAGGGAACCTTGGGGCAGAAGTTCTCAAGACCTGTTACTTCTTAGGATCAGCTTAAAAATAGCTGTGGCTGGGGTCCTCCTGGGACAGTTCAAACTGGGGGAAGATGCTTCTCCCCGTGCTGCCAACCTAGGAGCCACTAGTTGCATGTGACTATTTACATTCAAATTAAGATAAAAGAAAATAAATTCAGCTTTTCATTGCATGGTCCTCAACAGCCACATGTGGCTACTTAGTGGCTGCTATGCTGGACAGCTGATTACAGAACATCTCCATTGCTGTCAGAAGTTCTGTTTGGGAGTTCCCTACTGGTTGCCAAGTCCTGCTGCTGCTGCTGCTGCTGCTGCTGCTGCTGGGGGCTGTTGCGGTTGGAAGTTGGGCAGGTCAGCTTTGCATCAATATAAAACAGAAGTGATTTTCTGAGTGAGTTCCTAAATGGATGATGGTGACCATGCATGCATTTGGGAGCGGAGTCCTTGTGGTTCCTATTTTCCTGCTCAGTTGCCACCCTGCTCAGTCAGGAAGCTTCTGGCAGTGTGTTCTGGGGATATCAAGTGGAAGAAACTCACATGCCCCTGTGGACATGAACATTCTGTGGCTCCCCTTCTCTCCCTGCCTGTCAAAGCCATCTGCATAGGCTTGAACAGGCTCTGCTCTAAGAGTCTGGTGCTCGCAGGAAACCAGTGTCGCAGCCTCCACTACTAACCATGGGGCCAGGAGAGAAGATTTAACCAATGGGCACCCAGCCTTTGCCTCTCCACAGTGCATCCTTGAGCCATCAGAAAAGTGACAAAATCCCAGCACTTGCTCTCCTCCGTGCGTGAAGAGTGGTGGCGTTTCTCTAGGTCAGGATAAGTCAGGAAATGGAAGGAGTTCAGCCTCTGTGACTCACTTCCTCTGGTCCCTGCACACCTGTGGTTGTATAACAAGGTGTACAAATTGAGCTCAGACTTTTGTGATTGCTGGAAGAGCTCTCACAGTAAATTCTGCTGAACTGCGTCCTGGGTTCAAATCCTCACTTTGATTATCCAATAAACTCTTTGGCTAACTACCAATGAAACTTGTGTTTCAGTGGACACCCTTTCCCAGGGTGGGCTGACCCTTGGGTCGTCCTCACCTGGATGGAGACTGTCTCCTGCAGGGAGAGTACAGGATAGGAAGGTGGTTTGTGTGGCTCCCCCAGTGCTTATTTGAAGAAAACTCAGCAACTGCCAGGAAAACCTTTATTTCCATCTTGGGGTGACCCATTTGATCTCCTGCATTTAATCCTCTTCTGGGACATTGAGCTGCTCCTTCACCCCACATGCCACCACAGCAAAAAAGAACTCCGGGAAGAAGGTGCGGATGTACATGGCAGCCTTGGGGATGGGGTTGGCCATGAAGACCTCTTGCTTCTTCCGTCTCACGGTGCGCATCACTTCCTCAGCCACCTCCATGGGGTGCACCCCATAGGTCAGTTTCCTGAAAAAGACTAAGATGCCCGGGGAGGGGGTGAGAGTTATAGGCTCTGCAGGAGCAAGCAGTCAGAACCCCCTCTGTGCCCACAGGTAGAGTGTGCCATGGCTGGGCCAGGAGCTCCTGGCCTACTCGTCCATCCACTGGCCATGAGGCCCTGGCGAGACACTTGACCCCCCGGCCCTCAGTTTCTGCATCTGTAAAGTGGGCACAATTTCCTGCCCTATTAACTTCACAAGATGGTTGTGGGCAGAGAAGAGATGAGAAAGAGCTTAGAAAATAAGGAGGTGCCAGACGAATGAGGGGTTGTTTAAAATGGCTGCCAAACAGGCTTGTCCTGACACTACTTGCCAGATCTTGGGTCACCTTAGTTCTCCCAAGCAGACGGAGCATTGGGCAGAGAGCAGCCCTCCCTTTTCAGGGCACTGTGGAATAGGAAGAGGAGTCAGGCGCCCTCACTGTGTGCTAGCTGCTGTCCAAACCCTTTTTTGAGCTGAGCCCCCCTCTCTGGGTGAGGTGTTACTGTCATTGCTCACTTTCTAAAAGGGGACACTGTGGCACTGTGATCAAGGGAATTACTGAGTTAGTCATTTACTATGGGACAGATAAGCTTCCAATTCAGGCAAGCTGGCTCCAAACTCTCAGCCTCTGTGCTGCCTCCCGGGAAAAAGGGGAGCAGGAAGATTTTTAAAGACCCTGTCCAAGCAATTCCACGTGGGAAACTGAGGCTCAGAGAAAAGCTGTCACTTGACCAAGGTTACAGGAGCCTGTGCGTGACCGAGTCCAGCTGGGCTTGGCCTGCTGGTTATGGCTTGGGATTCTTTCTACCTTGTGCCTCAGGACTGAAGGTTTGGGGCTCCCTCCCTGCTATTAGCTGGGTGCAGGGACCCCCACCTCCCCTGGTCTCATTTCAGGAGCACCCTTAAGGTGAATGAAGCCAGGCTGTCCTGAGACCCCCATGGTGTCTGCTTCAGCTCCTTCCTATCCCTCGGCTTTCTTCTGCAAGCTCACATTTCCAAATGGAGGCCTCCCAGCTTCCTTGACCAGGATAAGCTTGGTGGGACCGGATGAAAGTTGGGCTCACAGTGCTGACCACCACGTCGTACTCCTCGACCTCGGCTCGGAGGCAGTCAAAGAAGCCTAGCACAGCATGCTTGGAGGCGGCATCTGCGGGAGAAACCAGCCAGAGGCACGTGAGGATCCCCTGCTTCCTGGGGGAGTGATGGAGACAAATGGACAACTCAGCTGGAAGGGGCCTCAGAGGTCCCCCAGTCCTGCCCTTCACTTCTCAGAAAGCCCTGTATGGTGGGCAGAAGCAGAGCTGGGGCTGAATCCAGCTTAGGTACCGCCCCTCTGTGTGATCTTGGGCAAACCGCTTTACCTCTCTGAGGCTCAGTTTTCTTATCTTTAAACTGGGATAAGATTATAATTGCCTCGGTTAAGAAAGGTAAACACTCATGCCTAGTGATGTTCTCTTGCAAGAAGGCAAATGCTGACACAGCTGAAACCACAGCTAAATGACCCAATTTAGCTCTTGGAGAAAGAGGAACTGGAATAACCTAAAGGCATCCTTTACTTCATTTTAATACTAAAAATTATGCCCACGGGTGGAGATTTAACACTATGAGATACATAACCTGTGTTCGGTCCAGTAAAGGGACTTACTTCTCACCCAGAACATGAGGTACATGGGGACACCCCTCTCTCCCAAGCCTTATAACTTCACCCCACCCCAAGCCTGGGGAGAAAGGTCCTAAGGAGCATGAGTTCGCCCTTTCTCCATTGTCAGGTCAGAAGACAGAAGATTGCGCTCTGTTTACTGACCCGAGTCGTCGTGTTCTTGGCGTTCAGTCACCAGGGACAGGCCTTCCCATTTAGGAGGTTGGTAGTGGTACCGCTCTGCCAAGTAGTTGTGAAGCTCATACAAGAAAGGCACATAAAATGGCTACCTCAAGGAAGGCTGGTACTGGTGTGATTTCCCAGTGTCCTAAGGACATCAGGTGGCCTCGGTGAGCCCCCAGCACTGACCTGTTGCTTCCTGACCCCCTTTCCTTTGGAGATCCAGTCCAAGCAATCCACTCACCAAATCACCCATTCAAATGGAGGCAGCCAGGGCTGAGTAAACAAGAATTATTCCAAGAATTCCAAAAAGAAAGGAGGGAAGTTACTTAAGTTACTTAACGTTTTGAAAATTAAAGCCACTTCTGAGTTAATGATAAACTCCAACTTCCCATGTCTGGAGTTCCATTGGAAGCTGATGAGACAGTGAATGGACCTGTCATGGGCTCTACCCCCAGGCCCAGGTGTCCTAGGGAGAGCGAGGATGCCTCTGGAAACAACTCATGCCATCCAGGTTCAGGACGGAGGCTAATCTATAAATGAAGATAGTCAATGAGGATTTGTACCTGTGCTAGGCCTGGGAGAGCCTTTACCACATATCAGTGCTTTCTCATGATTATTCTCCTTTCAATGGGCTCCCAAGGTTAAAAAAAAATCTGTAGCAGCATGATGAGAGGTCCCTGGGGGATGGCCGTGCATAGGCAGCCACTAGCTCTGCCTCCAGGCCTGGCACCTCTTGGTTTCAGTCCTGTGGTGCCACAACTATTGTTCAGGAAGCTGGAAATCCTGATTTTTATTGAAATGTCCTAATTTTCAAGTAATTAAATACTTAACACCTTAACTTTGCACTAATTCCAATGTGTATGTGTTTTTCCCCATACCAGCTGGGTGTCCTTCAATTTCACTTAATTCTGATCAGATGCCAGGCTAAGGACTTGGTCCTACGAGGCTCCCCACCCCTTATTTCAAGCATCAGTCACAAGTCCAGGTTGTCACCTGTGTTTCTGCAACCAGATTTGGACTGGAGGTTTGTAGCCTACAACCCTCTGCTTGGGTTTGGTTAATTTGCTGGAATGTCTCTCAGAACTTAGAGGAACATTCTACTTACTAGATCACTAGTTTCTTATCAAAGGATATAAATCAGAAACAGCAAGATGGAAGAGGAAGAGATGTAGGACAAAATATGGGGGAGAGGGCAGAGATTCCATGCCTACTCAAACTTGCCAGTTTCCCCAAATCTCCCCAAATTCATCAACCTGGGAGCTCTCTAAACCCCACCCTTCCGGGATTTTATGGCTGCTTCATTACATAGCTAGGATCAAATCACTGGGATTGAACTGAGTCTCCAGCTCCTCTCCTTCACCCAGAGGTGGAGGTGAACTGAAAATTACAACCTCTAATCACATCTTTGGTTCCCAGCAAGCAGCCCCATCCTTAGGTGACCTAGGGGCTTTCTAAAAGTCACCCTATTAGCATAACAAGACACCTTTATCATTCTCATCCGGGAGGAGATTCCAAAGCTTTTAGGAGCTCTATGCTAGGGACAGGGACAAAGACCTTTGCCCTTTCCTGGTGTGCACCCATCTTTTTCAGTGGTATTGTTTCTGGCCCTTCAAAGTGGTGGTGTTACAGAAAAAGAGCATTGCAGCCTGGGCTGTGTTCCCATGCCAGGAGTGTGACCTTCACCTGGCCTTGAGCTATCAGCCAGGGCCAGCCTGACCTCCTCTGAGACTTTGAGTTTCAGGGAGAGAGTGATCTTGAGTTTGAGGGAGAGAGTGATCTTACCTTTCAAATTTCAGCATCTCCTGTGTGACCTACACAACATGAGGGCTCAGAAATGGGAGCCCAAAGGATGAAAGAAAAACCAGCAGAGTGCAGAAGTCGTACTCTGGGCCTCCCCACACCCCCCCCCCCCCACCCCAACCAGCGCCTACTCTTAGACACATATTATAAGACACGTAACATTTTTGTTTAGCGACTTACAAGCTGTCCGGAATGGTATTCCAAACTTCCCCTGGATGTTATTCACTAACACAATTTGACCTGTCCTCCGGGAGATCATGTTGGGAAGCAGGACTAGAAAACACAGCACAGTGGGTCATGGTTACAAATCTGAGACAGTCAGGCAGCAGACCTCTCTCCAGACCCCCTCCATCACATCTGGCTCCTCCACCAGCCTGGTAACTAGATCACAGCAGGATGGGGATGGAAGGGCTCTCGGCAATCATTTATTCCAAGTTTCCTGCCAGTGGGCTGGGCTCAGCTGGTGAATTGGTGGGGTGATTTTATGTAACCCCCAATGTGCATGAAATGATGTGAGTGGTAGTCCCTTGGCAATTCTCCTATTGCCCCAGGAGGAAACCCCAACCTGTGAATCTTTTGACAAAGAGAGCAAAGACTTCAGTCCTGAGTGTTCTCAAGTGTTTTGGGAGAATACTAGTCTGTTTTGTTTTCTGATTTTTTCCATTACTGAGAGGGGAAGGGATTTTATTTTTATGGTGGCATTATAAACATTTCTTAAATTAATTTTAAATTGAGGAAATTTAGAGAGTAATAGGAAGTACATGATTGTATGGGTAGAATAGGAAGAAGGCAACAACAACAAAAAAAACAACCAAAAAACCTCAAAGACTCGACTTTCTGGGTGGTCAATTCAATGCAGCCCTTGCTGCTAGAGATGGGTAAACTAAGACCCAACCAGCAACTAGACAGGGTCTCTTAGCAAGTTAGAGCCCAGCCAGGAAGAGAAACCAGCCCTGGCCTTTTCTGTTCCACTTTCTACATTCCTCACTTTAATGCCAATGAACAGGCCCCCTTGGAGGCTGACTGAATGACACGTCAGGTATTGGCTGGCCTCCTTGGTGTGTCCACAAGGACTAGGTTGGAGGAAACAATTGTCTCTAGGGCATCATTTAAGAAGATCTGGGAAATAATCTTCCAACCCCAAATACCTCTCTCCTTTCATCTGGCTAATACTCAGAATACCATTATAATGGAGATTTTGGCTAGGGAATAGGATTCTGTTTTCTCAGCCTCTGCCAAGGCACCCCACTCTAAATGTGGCTCCTCTTCAAGCTTACATTCTTTCTTTTTGTATTTGCTTTGATAAAGTTTTATTCTGAGGGAAGCCTTCATCTCTTGGTTTTGCTCAATGTCATCACCAGCCCCAACCTCCCAGGCTTCAGATCAGCATTTGTTGGTAAGAAATGTCTGCACAGGAATTACCACTCTATCCTTAAAAAGGAGGCATCCTCCTGCCTTCCCTGTTTCTGAAAAACATTAATAGTGTAGTCTTGTAGTTTGGGGATCCATCTTTTTCTTTTTCACTTCTAGGGAAAGAATCTCTACCTTTGGCCAATTCTTATGTTTAAGAACATATCAACCACAAGGTTGACCTTGTGAAAATATATGAAAATATATGCAAAGGATGAAGACAATGGTCTAGAGGTGTAGAATGGGGCTGGAGGGGTAAATCATGAATATGAGTAGGAAGAGAGGGGTAAAGGATAAGGTTTGTGTGGGGAGGGGTAGAGTTTGGGCAGGGTGGGCTTTATGGGAGGGGGAGGGACTTGAAATATACCATACTTTCAAATCCCATTTTTTTCATCAATATTTATATTCAGAAAGTGAGTGCTTTCATTAAGTAAGGTGTTTTTTCTGAGGGTGGCTGGAAGCTCCCTAAACAGAATAGGATGATCATCTGTCTACATGACAGATTACTTTCTAGCAACCCAAGGCCCAAAAATCTGTGGGGAAGTCAAACTCACAAGACCTTTAGTCAATGTGATGGGTCCAAAGTAATTGGCATCCATGATCTTTTTGTCAAGCTCTAGAGAAATCTTATGAGCAGGTCCCTTCATCTTCATGCTGGCATTGTTAATGAGGACGTCCACACAGCCGTAACAATCCAGGACCTCTTTTGCCACATCCTGGACACAGCTGATGTCTGAGAAGTCCAGGAGGACTAACTTTGGGGTGAATGTCTGTTGAACCAATGAGAAAATCAAAGCACAGACCTTGGTGTCTTCACTGTAAGAGCCACTCCTTTTGAAATTCAGAGCTCATGCAGTAACAAGAAAAATAAATGATGAGAATGAAGCAGAAATGACTCCGGGAAGGTAAGCCACTCTCGGGGACCAAAGCAACAACACCATAAATTCAGATGGCCAAAGGGCTGGAAATGACAAATCCAAATGACTATCACCCTAACAGCGGAGGCTGCGCAATTCTAGTGAGGGTATCACCACATAACATTTCCAAGCTCCTTCTTGGTATTTGCTTTTCAGGCTGGCTTATAATTCACAAGAGACTCCATCACAGTACTTTGTAGACACATTTGATTTTGACCAAAATCATACAATCACACAGTACTTTTGGAGCACCATCTGTGTGCCAGGCACTGTGCTCTACCCAGACATTCACTGTATCAAGACTTATGATCACTAGAGGGATCAGATGGGACAGGCAATGTTACCATGTGGTTAAAGCAATTCCAGTGTTTGACAAACACTAATTGTGAGCTATATCCTTGACAAAAGAGTATCCTGATCAAATTCATTTGGGAAACGGATCATTGGATGTTCTTGGAGATACAAGAGATTATCAAAGACTGAAAATTCCTGCAATAAAGATACTGACTAGAAAAATTTGAGCTAACTCAGTTAAATCAGTTGATTCAGACTCTCACTTATCCTCAATATCTGATAATATCTAAGAAACACACTTTGGAGAATGCCGTGTCATCCTGTTCAGTTCATCTCAATTGCCAGATTTAGCACAGACTTACTTTTGGCTATTTCCAAAAACAAAATTCAACACCAAGGTAAAAGACTTATAGTAAAAATTGACTGACGAGAACTCTACAATAGTCCAATAATGGTTTGAATATGGCAGTGGCATTGAAATAAACATTACCTCTTGATTTCTTGTAAGAGGATTGCATTTCCCTGATTTCTTTGAAGAAAGTATCATTTGAGATATTTTAAAAGAAAAGAAAAATCAGCCATACATGTTTATGATCACAACCCACATCTACCTTCTGGATCATCTTTGAGTCTGATTAAATAGGGTTGGTGACTAGAGAACACGTTTGGCCTGGTGAATGGTCAAAAAGAGTTGACCCTTTCTGACTGACAAACATGCGTATGGCAAGGTTAGTGGGACCTTTGTCTCACACCCCCCCAAAGCAATTACCAAACTTAACTCAGTTGGCCAAAGAGGCACACTTTAATAACTTATGAAGGGCAAGTGTGCCCAGGAGTTACCCAACATGACTGCTGGAAGGTCTTACCTTGCTGGGGTCAGCTGTGCTGGTCAGGGCATCATACAGGTTCTCTAGTCTCTCCCAGTTCTTGCCACACAGCACCAATCTTGCTCCGCCAATGTGGAACACCCGAGCACACTCTGTCAGGGAGGAAAAAGAAGGTCAGGACGCACTGTGTGGATGGATTACTGATGCTGAGACCACCTCTGTTACAAACTCAAGAGTTCAAAAGATTCAAAATTCTTAGGACTCCGGGGTCCTTGAGAGGTCACTTCATTCAACCTCCTCCTGGGCTGGATTTTTTTCCATTTCCAGCCTCATTGTGGTTGCCTCCTGTGAAGGGAAACTCACAACAGGGCGAAACAGTGCCACTTCATTAAGTAGTTCTGATTATTAGGACAGTCTTAAACTGGACAGAGAGATGGGCCTGCCCGGTTAGCCCTAAATATATATCTCAATCTAAAAATACTGGAAAAGCCACCATGTTTTTTGAGACCAAATGTCACCAGTTCCCTTCACATTTCCTCTGGGGATAGCTAAACTTATTAGGGTTCTTTTTATTAAAAAAGTAAGTCTGCCTCTGTCTAGTGGGTTTGGACTAATCCACTGTCTGAACTAATTTCTGACTCACCCAACACAGGTCTCTCTCAAATGAACTCACAGCATTCTTGTGTAGTAATAATACTGGTATTTAATAATAACACAAGTTAAGATATCGTGAGAGTTTACTTGTTCTAAGGACTTTTGGAAGAGATTTACATAGATAAGCTTATAATTCATAGTGCCAGGAGGTAGTACCTTCGGAATACATTTCAGAGAAAAACTTCCAGGAAGTAAGGACATGAACAGGTGCCAGGCAAGGATGTAGTCTACGACAAAATCTAGCCTTGGCTGATCCAATAAAGGCTCTGGAGTATAAACCCAACTCCAGAGATGTCCCAACTGGAAGCCAGAGGATCAGCCTTTTGTGCTCCTGGTGACCAGTGACTGACCCTGCACCACCTTCTGCTGGGGGTGGGAGCACAAAGGGCATGTAATTGGTGGGCAAAACAACATCTCTGGCAGAGAGTGTGTCTGTGAGCTGTGGTGGTTGATGCTCATGGCATCTGGGCACTGGGGGAAGTAGCCAGCTACAGGGCTCTGGGAAGGACACCCCCAGGGTGGGAAGGGTGTCGCCAGTACTTACTGCAGTAAGTACATGCTTATCACTTCCCATTTTACACAAAGCCCTTGTGGGCCCTCACAGACTGGGGTGCCGAAGGATCGCTGGGCAGCACTGGGTGCCCACTGGAGGCTGGTGTCCCGAGTATAGTGTGATCTGATGGCTGTGTGGTTGTTTTCTTGCCAAGGCCAGCAGCCTAGTGCATGTGGAAAGGAGATCAGGGCAGTTGATTGAGGTTTGACCAGAGGGAGTTGGGGCAGGGAGATGGAGGCACTGGGAATGACTGAGGTGCTGGGGCCTATGGCCTTAGCCAGGTAGGAGCAGGAATGAAGCAGAAGTTGCTGATAGAGCAAGGCCCAGGAGGAATAGGTTCCATGGGGATGGCGATAAGCTGTGGACCCAGAGGTAGGCCATGAGTTGCTTGGACGTGCCTTTTAATTCCACCCAGGAGGATCTCTTAGAAGGACAGGGGTCTCCAAAAGAGAGGTCCTAGGTGTAGGACAGCTAGCAAACCAAGAATGAGGGGCGACTGAGCAAGTGGCGAGCACACACTTCACAGAAGGTACAGAGATGAATGTGCCCAGGGACGGCCTCTGGGGCCCCACAAATATGTCCACAAGAGACAGAGGCAGGCTCAGTTCTAAACATGTCCAGGCTGTGGCGCTTGAAGTGAGTTTACAACCATGAGTGTCAGGTAAGATTTTCTTCCTGTTCTCTTGTATCGCTCCCTGCTTTCCTGCCTCTCTATCCCCAGAAGGGTCAGAAGGAGCAGCAAGCTTGCTTGACCTGGCTGGAGGGAGGAGAGGAGGGGGAAAGAAACTTTAATTGCAATGAAAATGGACTTTAAAATGAGTTCTACTGAGATTCCAAGTCCTGAGATGATGCTGTTTGGGAACTCAATATGACTGATGGGTTTTGTATAATAGTAATCAGAAAAGTCATGAGACTAGCTGACTTTTTATTTAAAATCAAGATGCAAAGGAAGACCTTCCCCTCTGTCTAAATTTGGGGGACCTAGGTGGGCTATCTCACTACACCTGAGTCCTGCAACTTCACTGCTGTTTGTAGAAATAAGCGTCATAAAAAGGCTGAAAGAAAGTAAGATGAAATGATCCAAAGTGGGTGGGCTTCTAGGTGTGTTTTCTGTATTTTTACTTTTGAGATCCCTTTTAATATCTATGCCTTTTATAATAACAGAAATCACATAAAGACCTTCATTACAGGAAGCTTTAGCTTTCCTGTGCTGCTGCTGAAAATATGCCAGGTGGCAGTCAGGCTGCTTGTGTTTTACAACCAGAGGAGTGAGAGTCACTGAGATGAAATGACTGACCCTGAGATCACAGCTGGCCAGTGGTGGATTCAGGATGTGAACCTAAGCACTGACCTTCCCATTGGGCTGCTGGCCCCACTGCTGAGCAAGGGGAGCATTGGGGTAGATCGTGGCCTATCCTTCCGTTGGTGATGGTGGGCTCATTTACAAGCGGGGCATAAGGCAAGGTGAGGGGTCTATGGCCAGAGGCAGACCTTGACCTTCTTAAGGGAGGCAGCTAGGAAAGTTCTTCCCCATCACCCATGTCACCACCCCTCTCTCTGCTGACATTTTGCCTTTCCCAGGGGACCTGGGATGCTGGAACCAGAGGTGCCATATTGCTTCGGGACAGCCAACCCAAAGACATACCCCCAAGTAAGTAATTTCTTTTTTTCTTTGATTCTATTTTTTCCCTTTAATTTGTATGTATTTGACATCAATTGTAATCCCCATGTATTCCCCATCACCATCTCACCAGTGCACCATCACCTCAGTCCCCCATGCTCCCGTCTGCCCTCAACCCTCCTCCCCTCATCAAGTGTCCCCAATTTGTCCTTGTCTTTTCATTTTTGGTTTTTGTGTCTTTATTGTTATTATTATTATTGTTGTTCTTATCCTTTCCTTGATCCTTATTTGGTTCTCTTCTATTCCTCCTAGGGGAGGAACCATCTGGTATTTTTCTTTTGCCTTCTGACTAAATAAGTCGTTTCTAATGCCAGGCATTGGGTACGCACAGGGGTTCACGTCTGTATTTGTATCACCGAGGCTCAGCTCAGTGTTTCTCCAGGGTCAGGCATGCGGGCATGTGGCTTTTTCTTTTTCAGGCAGCAAACACAAATCGAGTCCTTCACTATTTCTTCAGGTCTAAGATGCCACTGACTGTAAAAGGCTTCCTGAGTTCAGAATATTAAAATGCAAAAGGATGGGCTGTGAATATTGCAGGGAGCTGTTGATTAAAAGACTATCAGCTCAATTTCAGAAATGCTGAAAGAATGTTCAGAATGCTCAGAATGACTGTGTATCTAGAGGTGATGAGTCCCAGACGGGGCTGTGCTCTCTGGAGCCATTCAAGTGCACAGGCTTAGCATTCTGAGAGTCACTTTGCCGCAGACACAGTGGCTAACAGGTGACCGATTTCTTTGTTGGCTGAACTGTGTGGGTTGCTGGTGGAGGGGGGATGGGAGCAGGGGCTGTTTCATTTCCCCGGTAAACTGTATGGAGCTAGGCTCCTGGCAGCTGCCCTCCAGGTTCCCTGGGAGCAGGGGTATGGCCAGTGTCATCTACTCAGGGCCCCCCACTTTTGTCTTTCCTTGGACCTGAGAAATGGAGCAACTTGAGCCTGGAATCGCTGTGGCCGGCAGCATGTCCAAGCTAGGCGTTTATTTACAGTCACACATACCCAGTTTCTCAAGTTACAGCTAAATACTTGTGCTTTATTTTTCCCTGCTTTGCATATCTTTTCAGGGTGGACCCATAACATACAGTAAAAGAGGACTCTGACAGCAGCTATGACAGAAACTAGACCATATTTCTCTGAAAATGCCATTTTGCTCCCGAGATACATCTTCTGGGGATACCAGATTTATACAATGTGTAACTCTAGTTGATGAAACTTGAAAAAAAAAATAAGGCCATGGAAACAAATGTCTATCTCTCAGTGGGAGCTAAGACAGTAGTTCTGCCTAGTAATTTAATTGACATTTGTGGGCACAGGGACACGCCAGCCCACAACAGAAGACACATTCATTCCAAGCACCCGTGGATCATTCACCAAAATAGACCAAATCCCTTGGTCTATAAAGCATCCCTTGACAAATTTAAAATCATCAGCATCACACAGGGTATGTTCTTTGATCATTCTGGACTCTAGTTAAAAATCAGTAAGTGTATAACAAGCTTGTCCTGATGCATGCTTTTCCTCATTATATAGAGGCCCTCTATCAAGTCAACGGTCTCTGAGAGCTCATTCTATGCCAAGTCTGGAGCTGGATGCCCAGGACCCCCACAAGCAACACACAGGCTCCATGTAGGGGAGTGGGCCTGAGAACCATATGGGGTGTGTTCCAGAGGAGCCCCATATATTCAGAGGCCAGTTCCTCAGCGACCATCCAAGAAGACAGAGCAATGAAGGTGACAGAGAGACTTCACAATGAAGGGGTGTCATGTTGGCAGCTGGTCTGATGTTCCATAGGCACCTTCTACTGAAGGATAAGGTTTCCCTAGCCATTTTGACTCTAGGTTAAGTCACTTTTCCAAATCCCCATGACAACAATGGCTTCCTCTTGTCTTGTTACTGGTCTCCTTGATGAATGTGTATGCCCTGGCTTGTGCTTCCTTCTGAATTCTGAGTCTAATGACACAGGGCCTCCTCCTTGGGTACTGTTCCATGTGGGGCCATATAGAGAACCTAGTTTATCTGTCGTATGCTTTTTGTTTTCTTAATTTTACATGGTGACCACAAATTGATCACCTACCAGAACTGAACCCCTCTTCAAAGCATGCAGATTGGCTCCCACTGGGGTGTCCAAGAGAATGAAACTCAGAATTCCCAGCCAGCAGGTTGTAAATGTTCACGTGATGGTTGGTCCTGGGAGTGGGTGCCCAGCCCACTGCCTCTTTGGAAGGGGGAGTGTTTGTCTTGATAGCCAGATGTACTGGACTTCATGGACATTTGTTGAGTGATCTACTGAATGTTTGCCTGTGGGGTGTCTATGGTTGATTAAGAATAAAAGCAAAAGCAAAAACTGCACTCCAACTATATACACATGGGGCTGCCCTACCATTGTTAGAAGTGACAGAATCATTGAAACCTAAGACATTTCATTATCACCACTAACCCTCAGTAGTCCTAAGAGTTTCCCATCTATCAATTCATTTTTTCCTTACACTGTGAGGTAAAGAGAATACTAGTATCCTTGTTTTCAGATGAGAAATCTAAGTAGAGAAGTGAAGTCACCAGCTAGTAAGTGGTGGAGCCAGGAATTGAACCAGCTCCCAGGTCTGGGCTCACAAATAGTGCTCTGTTTTGCAGTCCAAATTTACGGAAACCCCCAGCAGCAAAATAATCACATCTGCAGGCTGATTTTTGCTCCTTGAGCTGTGAGTTTGCAGCACCAGGTATTCTAATTTCTCTATTCTAATCCTAATTTCTCCAGGAGGAGGCTGCAGCCTCCAAAAATGGAGACGTTTGCTGGTGAATTACATGCTAGATGAGAACTCAGTCTTGACCCCCTCCTCGTCCCTCTGCCCTCCTGCCACCATTCGTCTCTCAGGGTGACAGTGGGCACCGTGGAGCAAAGCCAGCTTACCCTTGCCCAGTCCTGAGATGGCGTCGGTGATCACCACGACTTTGTTCTGCACGGCTGACTTTGACCACAGCCTGGTCACCTCTTGGTAGATGAAGAGAAGACCGCTGATTCCCAAGAGCAGCAGAGGCAGCATGAGCACAGCTGTGACGCCCATCTTGTTCTGGGGGAAACTGGTGAAAAGGAATTGCCTTGGCAAAGAGACCCGGAGGGGACCGTGGGGCAGGAGCCCCGAGGTTGCAGGGTGCACAGTGAGTGCACCAAGCCCGAGTGTCCTCTCCAAGGAGCTGGGCTTTGTGTGAGCACCCCCAGGGCTGCTTTGGAGCTGACTCACAGTGAGTGCCTTAATCCCCAATATTCAACAAATAGAAAATTACTCACAGTATCTCCGAAAACAAATGGAATCCTGGGGGCCTGCCCTCCCAAAGGTTAATTACAAACTTAATTAAAATGGGTCTGCATATTTGGAAGGAAATCCGTGTGCTAAGGCCACTTGCTTGGGCTCTACTGACTATTTATAGCTCTCTGTGCACTGAAGGGCTTTTCAGGGTAAATATAGTATCTATTCCGACATTCAGGGACACATGCTGGCCGGGTCTGATTTCAGAGTTCTTGCCAAGACTTAAAGTTCGCTTGGCTTGCCTGACTATTAGAGGTTTCCTCTGCAGTTTGGGGCTGAGCTTTAGAGAGCAGAAACTGGGATTTCAGCACAGATATCCTTGCTCTCACTCCTGTGACAACAGTGCCAGGCAGCTTCCAGGTACCTCAGATGAGCACAGCAGACCATCTGGCTTCCTTTTCTGGCTGCGGATGAAAAGCAGAGAAAAGCTGTTAAGCAGGGTGGTACCTATGGCAGGATAAATCACTTGGAAGCATGCCATGAGCAACTGGAAAGCTCGGGGAGTGTTTCTCATTTGTCAAGTTACTCTACCTCTGAACCTTAGCATCCTTACCTGTAAAATGGGCTCTAGGGACTCCTCTTTCAGGACTGTTGGGAAGACCAAATAAGGCACTGAATGTCAAGCTAGAGTAGGCCCTGGCTCACAAGAATATGATGATTGTTATCTTTAATGTTTAAGAATTTATGCCCCAAATGTTAAAACTTTAATTACATCAAGAAACTCAGTAGGATTAGAAATAGACATGAAGAGCTAAAACCTAGCTCAGGGATGCAACTCATCAAAACCCAGAAGACCAGGCATAATGACTCATTATTTGTGTGGTAAGGGTTATTAAGCTCAGCAGAAAGTGGGGCAAGGGACATTTGATGGGGATGGGGGTAGAGGAATGGCATTTCTTCCTTGGAAATTAAGAATAACCAGGAACTTGTCCTCCCTGGTGGCGCAGCAGGTTGAGCGCCACACTGTGAAGCATCCGTGGCACAGCAGCGTGAGTTCGATCCCTGGCTGGGGAGCGAAACCACGTGGTGCAGCAGACCTCTCCTGCCTCGCCCGCTGCTCCCCTCAGCAGTGGATTTCAGTCGATCTGCCTGTTCTGCTCCCGGCTCTGTCTCTGGTGAATCCTCTCACCTCCTGTAACTCGGGCCTGTACCCCAGCTCTTGTATGCGTAAATAAATAAATCTTTAAAAAAAAAACACAACCAGGAACTTTAAAAAAACACATTAAAAAATTGAGGTAAGACTGATTTGCAATACTGTATATGATTCAGAGATATAGGATCACACCCCTTCAGCTGTATGTCACCTCACTATACCTGCTACCGAGGCACCCGTAATCCTCTACCAAGGTCCTTGGGGTCCCCTCTATACCTTGTTCCCCTCTTCTCCCTCTCTGGTTGCCTTAATTCTACAGACAGATTTCTAAGGTTTGTTATTAGTTTTGTTTTGACTCACCCTTTGTTTGGCTTCTCTATTTCCCATATAAGTAAAACCTTCCAATGTTTGTCTTTCTCTTTTCCTTCTTTCTTCCTTCCTCCCTTCCTTGCTCCCACCCATCCTTTTTTTTTTTTTTTTTTTTTTTGGTAGAGGAAGGAAAGCAGGAGAAACAGCATTTTGCCTGGATATGAAGCCAGGGTACTTTGAAAGTGTCTATTTGTTAGTATATAGTCATTATATTTAATAGGATGCTTATTAACATTAACTATTCTTAATCTTAAATCTAGGAGATTATCAAACAAACTAAAGTGGTATAGTTTTAACATGACTTTCTCTTAGTTTTCATTTACATTAATTAGGGCTTTTTTTTAAAATTGTGGTAACATTGACCTACAACACTGTATGTGATCAGAGGCTTAGGACCACAAGTCTTCAGATGCTGGTTACCACACCACACCTGACTCCAAGGGCTCCAAGGACTGGGCTCGCTCCTCATTTTGCTCCCTCCCCCTAGGCCCTTCCTGGTAACTCCAGTTCTACAGTTAGATTTCTAGGGTTTGGTATTGGTTTGAGCTGACCCTATTTGATTTCTCTATTTCACATATAAGTGAAAGCATTCAGTATTTGTCTCTCACCTTCTGACTTATTTCACTTAGCATAAGCCCCTCTAGTTCCATCTATGTTGTTGCAAATGGCAAGAGTTCATATTTTTCCCTTTTTTATAGCTGAGTAGTATTCCAGTGTGTGTGTGTGTGTGTGTGTGTGTGTGTGTATATATATATATATATATATATATATATACACATGCATCTTCTGAATCCACTTATCTGTTCTTGGGCCCTTAGGTTGTTTCCGTAGCTTGGCTATCGTATCCTAGTGCATATATTCCTTTGATTTATTGTTTGGTTTTTCTTCATTCTTAGTCTACACTAATGAGTGGAATAAACAGATCCCATGATATATTTGTTTTTCATATTTTGAGAAGTCACCATTACTGTTTTCCATAGGGGCTGAAACAGTCTCCATTTTCATCAGCAGTGTACGAGGATTCCTTTTTCTACACGTCTTCACCAGTGCTTGTTTCTAGCCTTTTTGATATGGATGATTCTCACAGGTGTGAGGTGGTATCTCACTGTGGTTTGGATTTGCGTTTTCCTGATAAGTGATGAACATTTTTTCATGTGCCTGTTGGCCATCTGTATGTCTTCCCTGGAGAAATGTCTTTTTAGATCTTCTATCGAGTTTTTGATTAGGTTGTTTTCTTTTCATTGAGTTGTATGAATTCTTTGTGGATCTTAGAAATCAGCCCCTTGTCAGATGTATGATGTGCAAATATCTGATTCAGAAGGTTGTGATAGTTTCTTTCACTGTGCAGGTTTTTAGTTTGATGTAGTCCCATGTGATGTAGTCCCAAAAGATACTCACTTTTGTTTCTCTTGATGTTGGAGAAAATCCACAAAGACTTCACTGAAGTCAGTGCCCTGGAGTGTTTTGCCAGGATCTTCGTCTGCATATTTCATGGTTATACATCCATGTCTTTAAACCATGTTAATTGTTGTGTAAGGTGTGATCTAGTTTAATTTTTTTTATTTGCATTTTTATGTGTGCATTTTCTATTCACCAACAATGGTTCTTGATGCTGGGATGGGCAAAAAATGGTATTTGTCATAAAGAAATAATTTATAATCTACAAAAGAGGAACAAATATATGAAGAAACTATTTCAATATACTGACGAATTAAAATCCATCTGGGTATGTGTTAGAGTGAAGCTAGACTTCAAGACAGACTGAAAGATAGAAATGACTCGGGGGTGGCTGGCTATATGGGTACACTCACTGCCTAAAAATGCATTAAGCTGTGCCCCTGGAGCTTGTGTGCTTTTCTCTGTGTAAGTTGTACTTCAATGAAATCAACATTTAAAAGGAAGCAAAATGCCCAGGGAGCTCAGAGGACAGAGCAAGGACTGGGTTTTGACTTGAGCCTTCTGCTCTGCTGGGTGCCTAACTGGGCACTGGCTTTTCTTCAGGGTCACCTCTGCCTTTTGACATCAGTTTCTTTGACATGACTTCAGAGAAGCATGTGTTCCCTTTGGCAACTTTTCCAGCGTGTTTCCTTGTCTCCAGGATCTGACTCTGACTCCATATTGTGACATAGGATCCCCTACATTGATATATCTGTTCAAATATGCATGGTTCAGTAAAATACAAAATCCCAAAGCACAGACATTCGATAGGCAGGACTTGACTTGAGCCCCAACATAAAGAAGTTGGCCAGGTTTCCCCTTTAGCAGACAATACTACCATACGTGTTACAGCTCAGCACAAGCGGACTGAGTGTTGTTATTTGAAATATTTGGGTATTTTTTAGAAATGATGTGTTAACTAAATACACACACATATATATTCATGAATCTGAGGCAGGGAAGATTTTTTAGGGTTATTAGAATTTCATGTTTTGTTTTGTTTTTTTTTTTTCAAAAAAACCAAATTATATATCCAACATGTGACTTTAATAACACTTTAGTTTAAGGTACAAAGTAAATTTATATAATATTGTAATACATAAAGGAACATACAGCACACCATTGCCTCAAACAAGATTTGCAAGTTTTGAAGTGTTTATTTTTAGAAGCAAAAGTGCCTGGCAATTTAATTTAAGCACAATTCAAACATTTGTTCCACTTAGCCTTGATAAGATGTCATTTCCTTTGACTGTTCTCATTTTGTTCTTTTTTTCCCCACAACAGCAACAAAAAACATTTGATTATCCTTCCAAACTGATTTTACTATAGATATAAATTTCAAAGAAAAACTGTTTAAAATAACACAAAACTTATTTTTAAATTTATGTCTTCTGAATTAAAGTAAAAATAATTTATTATCAAGAAAGCAGTCACACACACTAACAGTATGTTGATTAATGAAAAAAGCTCTTGGGCTTGTCTATCAACAATCCTGTGTAGGCATCACATTTCACATCCTTTGTAGTTAAAGCCTTGATTTCCATTTTTTTCAGTTTCTCTTATCCTTAGTACTCACTTGTACCTTCTTTCCTCATCACCCTTATTAGACTCACCATTAGAAAATCTTGACATACTCATTTATACTAGAGTGTCCATGGTATATATCTTTTGTAAGAGCTATCTTACTTAGAGATACTGGCATTTGAACAAGGACCAGAGTCTGAAGTCAAAGGTGAGTAGTGAAGGGTCAGGTGGTGGGTGGGAGATGCACCTGATCAGTAATCTTCTAAAGCCCACCTCAGAGATGTCATGGTGAACATAAGTACCTGACTTGTCTGCTCATGAAGCTCTGACACCATCAGCACTTGCTAGCACATGGACACTTTGCCTGGTACACCTGGTGGCAGGTGACACACATTTGTGAGGGCATACCCAGCAGGGTTGGAGGGCAAAAGAACCCCAGGCAAGACTGTCAACAGAAGGCACAGTTAGGAAAATAATATAAGCTATCATTCCAGAGCTTGCTGCTGGGGTCAGTCTGGTGAAAAACCTGCATACACCCATTTTGGTGCACCCCAGGGCTTGAGTACCCTGGCTAGCAACTCACCAGTATGACCAGCCATAGTCCCATATCTGAGGCCTCCAATCTTCTGGCCCAAGGTTCACGGTGATTTGAAAAATGGTGGTGTACATCACGTGGGCCACCATTCCTAGGAGACCTGCATGAAGAAAGCTTCTGAGCCACAGTAAGAACATAGTTTCTCTCTCTTGCATGACTTGGAGGTAAGGCACCCACCAGCACCCTCGTTGAACCCCTCCAATCAGCCTCACATTTCAGCTGTACCCTAATTTCTCATAGTCACAAATCGACATTGTGGCATGTGTCCCCTTGGCTTGTCATTCTTCCCATGGCCACTTCTTTCCATTATATCAAGCCCCAGTTTCTCTGTTCAAAGGCATCCTCTCTTCCCACCACAGATGAGGGGTCCTTGAGCTACACTCAGCCTGAAGCCATACTTTACACTACTCTGTCATGCTGTCCTTTTAAAAAAATTATTATTTATTTATGCATACAAGAGTTGAGGTATAGGCCAGTGTTGTGGGCAGTGAGAGGATTCACCAGAGAAAGAGTGGGGAGCAGAATAGGCAGAGCTACTGAAATCCACTGCTGAGGGGAGCAGCGCAAGGCAGGAGAGGTCTGCTGCACCATGTGGGTACCCTCCCTGGCCGGAGACCAAACTCGTGCTGCTGTGTTACGCATGCTTCACAGTGTGGCGCTCAACCCCCTGAGCCACCAGGGAGGCCCACATGCTGTCCTTTCTAATAGTGAGTTTTTGCTACACTTAAAAAACTACTTTGCATATAAATCTGAATGTGCTCTGGTCACACTAGAGTCAGATGGCAATAATCAGTAGCAACTGAAGTCAGTTGCCAATGTGATTTTCTTTTCTTTGTCAGTAACTGGTCTTTTTGCATGGAGACCCAGAGGGTTTGTTTAAAAAAAAAGTTTTAATAGGATATTTACACCAAACTTGGATAATGCTTTTTAAAAAGTCACTTATTTATCATGTACTTACTGTATTCTATTTATTAATCATCATAGTTTGTTGAGATTGCTGGCTCAGAGAAGGCAAGTAACTTGCCCAGGGTCACAGAGCTATTAATAATAGACCCATGCAGGGTTTCTCCACAGCTCACAACTAACCACTGCATGAAAATTAGGCACTTTCTTTTCTTAGAGCCAGTATGTTTTCTTCCCAGACTGGTTACAAAGACACACTGATAGCTTACATTTTTCCATCTGTGCTTACTCCCTTTCTTTTTACTAGTTATCCAGAGTATCATTGCTTCTCTTCAGTGGTATTAATTCAATGATTTAGTCAGTGGACCAGCTGACCTGCTGACCCAGCCATCAATAGGAACAAGCCAGCCAATGTGTTAGCAGTGGGTCCACACTTCCCGAAACTTTGCTGTTCCCTCTGGATCAGGCTGTGGGGGAATGTGCCTGTTTATATATATCATATATATATGAATATATATGATATCTATGAAAAATAATGTAAATTATATATATGTTTGTATGTAATTTACATTATTTTTCATTTTTGTACAGTGTATATTTCTCATCCCCGTGAAATTCCCACCACCAATTCATCCATGCACCATCACCATAGTCCCTTGTGCTTTTCCCACCCATTGTTCCTGCTCCCTCCTCCTCTCCTAGGGAATGTCTCAGATTTATAATTGTCTGTGGATTTTGATTTTTAATTTATTGTAATTAAGTTTTTTCCTTAGTCCCTTATTTTTTCTCTCTACCTTCCTCCTATAAGTGACACCATGTGGTATTTTTCCTTTCTTTCTGGCTTATTTCACTGAACATACTCCCTTTCAGCCTGTTGTAATGATGCTATAGGGAATTACCTGCAAGCACCATGAGGATGGCCACAGAGGCATCCACCTCGAGCCAGGGGAGTCCAGAGTTGTGAGAACTCACTCTGGAGCCCAGGAGGATGACACTTGTCAACATCAGAAGTATATTCAGGATCTCAGCCCCAATGGACAGCCACAAAACACCTGCAAAATACAGGGATGGCAGAGATGCTGGGCAATCTTTTGACTTAGCTCACTTCTAAAGCATAAAAATAAAAATATCACAGATTGAGAACAACAGATTTCTCTGTTGAATCTTGGCAAGTTGACAATGAAGGGGGTTCCTCGGACTTGAAAAAGGAGTCTGTAAAGATTGTCCATAGTGGGAGGAGGAAAAAAAAAAAAACAAAAACCAAGTACAACTCTGATGTGAGGACACAAGATACTAGGATTTCCAGTAACTTTTCCCCAAGTGAAAAGTTAATGTGCTGTTTTGATTTTATCAGAAGACATTATCTTTTAAAAGAAAAGCACAAATTCAAACAGGGGCAGAGGAGTCTGAGTTTGAGACCTCGATAGGAATATTGAAATTGCATTTATTTCTGTGTGAACCAATTATGTACCCTCTGGATGCGACATGCCTATGGCTTCAAAGAATCATCTTGGATGTGGAGGGGATATGAAGTGAAAATGATATCTGTAAAAGACTTGCTTTAAGGCAAATCAGATACTGAGGGCATAGCAATGAATGAAATGTGGTCTAGGTCTTCACAAAACCAGGATTACAGCTGGGGAGAAGACACTAGAAAGTAATGACAAATATGAGTAGAGTTATGGAGAAGAAAAGTACTCCAGGTAGTATATGCCAGAGATCATCTCTTCTCAATCCTATGTTCCCCTAACATTAATAGCTTGAAGTTGGCCAATGTGAGAATATTTATACCATGAAAGCAGCAAACACGAACAATGGGGCTTCCCCTGCCCCATGCAAAGTTGATTCTAGAACATTCTCCAGTACCACTGACTATAGGCCACATGAGGAGAGCCTGCAGATGTAGCTTTTGGACTTGACTTCACAGCAAAAAATGTAAATAAACTCTTTCTACTTTCACCACCCCAACAGTGACAATTAAAATTGTCCCAATAGTGAGGAGCACTGGAGGACAGGAAATGAGTAAGGTATTCACCTTGTTCTTCAGCTGGTACTATACTCCAGAAACTCCTACATGTTTCACCTGGAAGACAAACAGCACCCATAAGTAGGGTTCACTTTGACAATTGGGGCAAACTGTGTTCTTGGCCCCTTATGTGTACCCCATGTTCTTTTGGTCATGGACTGGGGAGTGTGGCGGATGGTGTAATCCTCACGAGAAAGTGACTCAGGCCCCTCTACTGACCTCAGGTGTGGCCACAGGACTTTGCTTGGCCAATGAGTCAGGAGTGGAAGTGAGGTAGGTCACCTTGGGTTAGAAACTTTAAGAACCAATGTATTGTCTACCCAGTTTTCATCTCCTTGCCTCTGAGATCACAGAAACACGTGTCAAGATGGAGTATCTATCAGCCTGGGTCTCTGAATGGCTACGCAGAGAAAATGTCCCCTACCAATCTGAAAGGTACATATAGAGCTAGCAATGAATTTTTTGATTTAAACCATTGGAATCTGAGGGTTGTTTATTATTGCAGTGTGATCGTGCCCATCCGAATTGATACCCTGGCTAGTCTCGAACCAGTGATTCTTAGCTTCTGAAATAGTATGGGTTATGATACAAATCTCAAATAATTTGTTTCTGGTTGGAGTTTGTAACAACTTTTTAAAAAAATGAATTAGAGCAGAGGGAGCGCTATCTCTGTTACTAAGGCCCTCATAATGTAAGTGAGTCAGACACGTTCCATTGTGCTTCCTGGAGTGTGAAAGGAAAAGGAGGAGGTTGTGTGCATCACAACCCAGCATTGTGCTTCTAGGGTCTTGGGGGCAAGTGCTTTGCCTGTATCAACATGTTGGACACATGGGCTAGAAAGCTTGCCTTGTGCCACCTTAGCTATGTAGTTCATTTGAAAAAGCTAAGTCTGTGCATAAGCAGTTGTTGTGCGATGTAACCTTATCCCCATTTGGAGTGAGTGACAGAGAGTTGAGATCATAGCAAGTCACCCTCTGAGGTCGTGTCCCAGGTGTTCCCATACTCTCCCATTGGCACTTCAACCCCTAATGGCGTCTCAGGCTGTAAAGTGGGAAATCACCTGCACACTTTAGAGTGTCTCTAAGGACATCTAAGGGTGAACAACTCCTGTAAGAAAACACAAGGAGAGGCAGCTACAGCACTGAACTCAGGCCTGCAGAGGCCCTGTCCACTGCTGCATCAGTGACGTAATGCAATCCAGCAGACAGCAGGGGGTGCCTGGGGTGCAAGAGGCCTGAGACACAGCTGCTCCTTGTCTGGGCTGGCAGGAGCTAAAAGAGAGCAAGATGGGGCATAGATCAGTGACTCTTCAAAGGGATGGCTTTCTCATCTCTAAAATAAGCTCAATAGTTCCCACATTAGCCTTACTTTGAAGAGTAAATAAGATAATAGGTAGGAAAGCTTCCCTCACATTTAATATGTGCTTACATCTTACGGGACTAAAGAGTTCTCTCAGGCCCTTTTTGCTTATAATAGGCATGAATCATTATTCATTCCTAGATTATAATGACTTTAAGGGCAAGGATTCCATTGCCTATCTGTTCTGGAAGTTTTCAGGGACAGAATTAAGTTTGGAAAGCATCTTTAGATATCAGAAAATATTTTTCTTTTAGAGGAGAGAAAATTCCGAGTCACTTTCCTCTTCAAGAACTTATAATGACTCCGATTTCCTCTAAGTATCAAATCTAAATTTTTTTTTTTTTAAATAATATCTTTCTCCATCAACCTGAATGACGTACACAGAGCCCATGGTCTGCTTCCTTCGCACCAGCCAGCATTACCAGGTTCACATGGGGAGGGCTATGGGCGTGAACAGGTGCTGGCTTCTGCCAGTACACGTGGACAGGCTAGAAACCTTAGGACTTGCTATGCTCGCCCCATAAAAACCCAAGTGCCCTTGTGTGCCATTTTTTCCTACTTCTGCTTGCCCCTCAGCTGGGCTATAAGGAGAAGCAAAGGTTGGTTTTATGACACAACTGTTTGGTGGGATGGCCCTGCTGACAAGCTTTCCCATTTCATCTTGTAGCAGCGATTCATCCATCACTTACCTGTCCACAGCAAGCAGCCTGAGGGATGGTATTTGTGCAGCTTGAGGCTGGAGCAATCGCATATGGGAGCCTTCTGCTAATTTTCAACCCCAGTGACCTCGCCAGCTAATTCTTTTTAAATGTTTGCTTATTTATTTGAGGTAACGCTGGTTTAGGTAACTGCCTATGAGTCAGAGGAATAGGTTTACCCCTGCTCAGAGGGGCATCGCCAAGCCCCACCCACCCAAGAGCACTGTTTATCATATACCACTGGACCCCCTCCCCATGTGTTCTCCCTCTAGTGGCCTCAGTTCTGCAGTCATTTCTAGACTTTGTTCTGGTTTAGCTATGTCAGTTCCTTTGTTTTGTTGCTCTATATTCCACATATGAGTGAAATCATCCAGTATTTGTTTTGCTCCCTCTGGCTTATTTCAGTTAGCATGATCCCCTCAAATTCCATCCATGGCAGGGGTTAGTCTCCTTTTATAGCTGACTAGTATTCCACTGGTGTACATGCACGACAATCTTCTTAATCCAATCCTCTGTTGTTAGGAACTTACTTGACTTGGCTATCATAAATAGTGTTTCTGCAGCTTTTTAATTAAGTCAACTCTGGGTCAACTCAATTGGACATTTCCCTGGCTGAGTCTCTGATTTTGGCTGTGGCAGGGTTATTATGGTCACAGTACCAAAGTTTTGTCTTCCTGGTCCTACCAGGGAGGTCTTTACAGCACTGGAGAAATCTAACTTTCACGTCTTGCTCTCTCACAGGACACTTTATTCACACCATTGCATCTGACCCTGAGATCCTCACAATAGCCCTGTGAGTCAGACTGCCAGTGAGAGCAGTGGATGGGCATCGTGGAGAGAATCTGCATTCACATCCTCGAAGTCCAGGTTCGGCTTCCATGTCTGCTTCTGGTGTGGTTGGTAATCACAGGAAACCACTAGACTCTCAGAGCCTCACTTTGTTCATCTGTGTAATGGATGTGATAAAAGTCCTCCAGTGAGGGAAGCTGTGAAAGCATTTTACCAACTGCCTTACACCGTTTTGTGTATTTAATTTGTGATCAAGGCAAGTGCAAATATTTTGCAGATTTGGAGGTCAGGTTCAAACAGGTTGGTAGAGTTGGGAACTGAAATGGGATTTTCCGTTTTTCTTTATCAAAAGCTGTCTTTCTATTAAACTCATGGAGGATAAGGGTCTACCTTGTGTTCTTAAAAGAACAGCCTTTCCAACAGGAACAAGGAGGAGGCCGGGTAGAGAACCAGGAGCAGGGCAGAGGGAAAGTGGTGGCTGACCTAGGAGATAAAGAGAATTCCAAGTAGCTTAGAAGAGTGAGCTTAGCTTGGGTTAAAAGAGTGAGAGCACAGTGACCCCTTGATCAATAATGAATTCTCAGAAATGGTGTTCCTTTTGAATAAGGCCAGCAGGATTAAAAGGAAAAATCTTGATAAATCCCATGAAGCCAGAGAGGCGGGTGTTACATGGCTTAGTGGTGCTTTGCCAGCCAGGCGGGGCAGGAAGCCAGCTGGGAACAGTATCTGAGACCTTGACGATTTACTCTGGATCCCCACCCTTTGTACCCCCTGCTGCTTGTTCTCCCCCTCACTCCTCTTGGGGTGCTCAGTCCCTGGATCCTGAACCTTTTTGAGTTTAACAGAACAATATAGACTTGGAAATAAATATATTTTCTTGATTTGTCATTTAAGAAGAATATCGTGTAGTCTAAATATTGCCTCATCCAGGAATCGTTGTGTCAAATCTTCCTTCCAGAGGGTGGAATCAGACACTTCAGGCATGAAGATAAAATCCCGGGTTACTGGAGGGACTTGCCCAGAGTAAGTGCTGAAATAGCACTTCAGGTCAGGGCTCCCCTGAGGGGCAACTCACAGGGAAAAAGAATTGGAGATAACCAGAAGGAACACGTCCAGTGGGGTCTCTCAGGGCAGCGGAACTGGGGTGAGCAGACAGTCCGATGGCCCCTTTCCTGGATTGGTTTAGGGAACAATGAACTGGTTTAGGGGACTCCCAATGCTGAGTCTTCACTGCCTGGTCTCAGCTCAACTCACCCTTCTGGCCCTCTCCCTATAGCACTGTGTGGCGTCTTCTCATTCCCCTCCAATGGAGTTCTTCTGTGCCCCAAATCTCTAAGCACTTGTGATAAGTCACACTAAATAGATGTTGGTGTGGAGTAATCGCCACCTGGGCTATGATGTACTGCAGACATGCTTTCGTGGACCTATGCAATGTTCTCAAGGTATGAAACATTAGGAGATTTCACATAGAAATCTATATACTGTCATTTCCTTGAAAAACCAGAGGATCTGACAACATTGAGTTCACAAATCCATATGACCATAAAACCAAGTTCAGCAAGAGCCTGTCTCCTTTCCTTGAGATTTTAAGGTCTGGGTATTCCCAACTAAGCCTGCTTTATTCTTTTTTACTAACACCTTCTATGAGCATTTACTTGCAAGCATTGATGTATGTCTTTTTTTTTTATTGTTTCTCTGTATATTTCTTATTAACTTTCTCATTATTTAGTAAAATTTAATTCTACACTTGGCTTTAGGGGCATATGTCATGTATGGGGAGGTGTTCTGGAAAAGATGTCTTCCTCGCCTCCTTTAAAAAATTATGACAATTTTTAGAGACCCTGGTTTACCTGAATGACCTTATTATATTAGGAAATACATAAAAATGTGCAGAGGTTTTTTTTTTAGATTTATGGACACAAATTCTTACATTGACAATGACAATAGTTGTGACCCTTCAGTTAAGGTGTTGTGGAGGTCTGGACTAGGAGGTAAGAGATTTGAGCTCCACATGCAACTTCATCTGTATTTAGATGAACAAGCCTCAGCACTTCTACCTCTGGAACTCATTTTCTCATCTGTGAAATGAGTCTGTTGTTTTAGATCTGTCTTGAGTGGCCCATTCGACATTAAAATACTAGTCTCACAAAATAGTAACCCTCACTTTATGCACACATTTTCTTCTATGGGCAATTCATTTTGTGAAACACTGGTATTGGTGAAAATAAACAGGTTTCTTTATTGTGGGACTTCCCAGATATTTGAATATGCTAATGTTGCAAATTTCTAAGAATAAAATATAATATGCACTGCTTTTCCATTTATTTATGTACTTTTTAAATTGAAGTGATTTTGCATTACAACACTTTCTAAGTTTCAGGTATGTGTCATTATTAATTCATGATTAGTAACATGTGTGATGCTTTTCAAATCTGTTTGACTATCAAAACTCTCTTCATTTAATTGTGCAAAAAGTATCTCAAAAGACTTTGAAGCAGCCTTTGAGAAAACCCAGCAGGGTATGCAGAGTCTCTTTCTGACTTGACCTCAAGTGTGTAAGATGCATATAAATGAAAAGGGGTCAAGAAATCTTTATTTCTGGTTGGATTTGTCCATGAAACATTGAGAGCATCAACCTTCTTTAAAAATCAGGTGTGCTATTCAGCAATCGAAAAAGAAAAACTAGATGCATTCATAGGAACATGGATGGAACTGGAAGGGATGCTGCTCAGCGAAGTAAGTCAGAAGGCAAAAGAAAAATACCAGCTGGTTCCTCCCCTAGGAGGAATATAAGGGGACCAAATAAGGATCAAGGAAAGGAATAAGAACTATAATAATAATAATAATAACAACAATAAAGACACAAAAACCAAAAATGAAAAGACAAGGACAAACTGGGGACACTTGGTGGGGAGGGGGCGTTGAGGGAAGATGAGAGCACGGGGGACTGAGGTGATGGTGCACTGTTGATCTGGTGATGGGGAATACATGGGGATTACAATTGATGTCAAATATATATAAATTAAAGGGAAAACAAATAAAGTAAAAATCAGGTGTGTTCCTGAGAATATATAAAAAAGCTGTCACCAGTGGAGGCCTGAGAAAGTGTAAACTCTCCGTGCGTTGGCAGAAGTGCTGTGGACTCCTGGTCTCTGAGCCCATGGCCTGAAAGAGCCTCACATAGTCCCTTAATTGTGCTTTTGTCCTCTGATTTAGGTTGAGAAGGTCCACACTTGGGTAACAATTTTTTATCAGAAAATCTGGGGACAAATTATATATCTATATAATGTCTGCGTGCGTCTGTGAGGCAGAGCCCAGAGGAAAGTAAACCGTTTGCAGCTGTTTCCAATCTTCCTTGAGCTTGTGGTTTCCAGAGATGAGTCATCCACACCTCCCACTCCTCCAGCCCAGCCCATTGCAGAGCCCTCGGCAGTCCCCTGGTTACTGGGTAGAAGGCATTCCTTTCTACCCTATTCTAACTCCTTCGTCAAGTTCATGTTCTACTATGGTCCACCTTCCCTGACGTTACAAACAGAAATGCTTCTGATATTCTCTAGTTAGGCCTTTTCTTTCTAGGGAGCTCTGTACCTCTCTGTTCCTCTCACTGGGGTCACGGTGACCTTATACAGCAGGTGGGTGACAGGGAAGAGCCCTGAGAAGCAGCGACATTAGGAAGGTGCAGAGCAGGCGTGGGATGGGGTGGGTGGGATTTATTATTTATTATGTCAGGAAGTCATTAGATAAGCTCTAACAGGAAGACAATGCAATGTCAGATCAACCACAAGTAAGAGATACTCTACCGGGGAGGCGGAGGAAAAGGGAGAGAAGAGCGCAAGGGACTATGGTGATGGCTCACGGGTGAATTGGTGGTGGGAATTTTACGGGAACTTCACAATGATGAAAAGATATAAATGAAAAATAAATTGTGAAAAAAACCAAAACATTCAAAGTGGAGGCAAATGCCAGAAGAAACAACGAAATTTAAAACAATTTCTTCTGAAGGGTGGGACTAGGTGATGGAACACTTGGAGGTGTCTTCTGCTACTGTTCCTACCTTACAGATGACACACTGAGGCCAGATGACACACAGGCCACGGCAGCCCCTTGGCGCTCCCTGCCCTGCCCCCAGGCCCCAGGCGCAGCGCTCACCTGCACTGTCGAGGGCCTCCTCGCAGCTCTGCCAGAGCCCCACGTGGAGCCTGCGCTGGATGAACATGTCGTCTCCGGTCTCCCAAACATACTGGACGGCCTGGCTCCCGCTGTCCTTCCTGTCGCCGCCACCGCTGCCCTCGCTGAAGTGGATGCAGTGTAGCGCTCGTGGCTGGTCCTGGCATAGCGGCTTTGCCACCCGCCGGGTCCCCTCACACCAGTAAGTGCTGCCCAAGGCGGTGAGGGAGAAGGCCAGGGCCACGGTGATGGGCAGGAGGGTCAGCGCCCGCCGCCACCCGGCCGGGTCCATGGTCAATGGAGGTGTGCCTGTGCCTGAGCCAGCCTTCTCCGGCCGGGGGAGGTGCCCACCCCTCCTCTCCTCAGCCCCGCCATCTGTCACCCTTATGCTCTCTCTTGTCTGCCGGGGAATCTGGGGGCGCTCCAGCGGGTGCCAGCCAGGCCACGTGAGCGTCTGTGGCCTGAGAAGCCCCCTAAGAAAGGCAGATGTCTGGGGTGCCCTCTCCCCAGCGTGCTGACCTCCCCAGGTTGTGGATGTGCAGGAGAACGCTGATTCTCTTTTCTGGTCTTTTTCAAATTGTGATAAAATATACACAAGATCAAACATACCTTCTTAACTATTTTCAAGTGTACAGGTGAGTTCATTCCCATTGTCCTGCAACTGGTCTCTCCAACTCTTCTGGCTAAAGGGTAACCCTACACCCTTTAAACATGGAACTGAAGCCAAAGGCGCTTACAGGTGGCGCCCCCTGGAGGCGGAGCGGGTGAGGATGAATATTCTGGCGAAATTTGGCCAAAGTATGGGTTGGGGTGGAGACTGATAGGAAACACATAAGGGACTGCAGAAGTAGCCCATACAGTGTTTCGGAAATTCATTGTTTTCCAAGATTCAACTTTTGGGGTTCAGCCATTCCTGCCCCCACCACGCTGATCTCCCAGGAGGCTGTTGTGGGCCTCTGATGATGTGCAGAAGGGGCTTGTGATGCCATCAAGGCACAGTGCAGGTTCTCTAGTGATTCAGGCAGATGGGAAAAGTAGTCCTGGAGCCCTAAGTGGCTTTTTCAGGCTTTTAAGATCTTCCTACGCCATTTGTAGTGAGGCAACCAGATGCAGGGCAGCAGGAGGGCTGGGCCTGCTGGGGGGCCGGGAGGCCTGGCAGGCATCCTAGCTCCCAACAAATCTTTGCTTTTTCTGGGCTTTCTGGCATTCTCTCGGGGTCTCTCCTCTGGCTTCTACCGCACTCCGCTGCATAGTCCTCTGCCATCACCAGCCTCTGCTGCTGCCCTTATATTCCCAGTCTCTTAGCTCAGGCTTCCCTCAGCACGCCCTCGCCACGCGCCAGGTGCCGCCATCAAGCCTGCGTACAAGCCCACAGGTGTCCATCATTAATGCTAATGGCGGGAGGGTGGAAAAGGCTGGATCACTTCATTTACCCTACATGCCTCCAGCAGCCAAACTCAGAGGAGAAAAGTTCAGCGGCTTTGCAAGTAGCGGAGCTCTGAAACTGTTCCCAGCTTTGTTGCTATTACAGCCTGACAGAGAAGGCGAAGACCCGGAGCCGGTGCCTCGCTGAGCTGTGAGTGTGGCCATTTATCTGGTCATTTGGCTGCTGCAGCTGCTGTTTCTGAGTGCTGGGGCATCTCGGCAGCTGTGGTGAGCATCTCCTGTTGTGTCTTCTGCTGTCTTCGTGAGTTGGACCCGGCCTGTACCCTGGCGGCCTCATGCTCCAGGTAGGTGGTGGCTGGAAGACGCCATTTTGGGCACGTTTTTGTTTAAGACTTGTAAACATTGGATACGGCTCGGGTGAGGTAAGCAGCCACTTTTTGCCTCAGTAACTCGTTTTTTTTCCCTGGTTTGCTAAATAAATCCCATCATTCTTGTTCTCTGAACCTGAGTAGTTTTGCAATTGTGCACATGGATGAAGCACTTAGACGGTGACCGGTAAACTATTTGGGCAGTGGCCTTGGCCAGTTTTAGTGCCCCCTTGCCGCCCTGAATCACTCGCAGTAGCCTGGAGTCCCCTACATGTGTCCTGCTCGGAAGAGGAGTCACTGTTTTATCACGAGGTGGCATCCATCCAACAGGTGGAGAAGTCAGGTGTGGCCCCAAGCCCTGTTCCTTCAGAAAAAGGATGTTTTTGTGATGTTCAAAGAGGTTAGATGGAATATTTCACCAGGCTGGCATTTTTCCTACCAGCTTCCAACTTAAAGACAATCTTTAAAGTGCAGTTACAGAACAGCTTCCCTTCCATAAGTAGTCACTTGGGCACTGTGCTCCTCTGTGTCCCTTCATCTGGCTCTCTGCTGTCTGTCCCAAAGAGATGATGGTCATGATGGTTCCACAGATCATACAGTTAGGAGTCCATTGGGAGCATGGGAATCCCTGTTCATTATGAGCTGTAAAATGCTACTGAGGTTTAAAAATCATATCACATTGGGGTTTTAAGATTTCTATGAGGCAATGCTCATTTTTTTTCCCCCAACCATTCAGAATTCACTTAGATAAGTTAACCAGGCTATTTTATGGTTTAATTTGAATGAGAAAAGAAATCTAAATAAACACATAATCCTCTCTTGCCAACCTATATTTCATATACTCAGGACTTCTTCCTCCTCGGTCTGCAGTTTGGGAGACTGCAAAAAGTTGGAAGAAGATGCTGGGAGATGGAAAGGGAGAGGTGGGGAGAGAAGGGCCAAGCAGAATCTTTCAAAGGCACAATGATGAGCCTGCTAGAGAAAAGTCACTCCCCAGAGAATTATGTTAAGTGTGGCACCTTGCCAAGTTGCTGTGGTATGGTGACTGTGGCCAGAAGAAGTACTCTGGTTTTGGTGTTTACTGCTGTGTGGCCTTGGGTAAGTCACCTAACCTCTCTGAACCCAAATGTTCTCAATTATAGGTGGAAAAATAATCATAGCCTCAGAGGGTTTTTGTGGGGATGAATGCAATAGGATGTTGCAAAAGATTTTGTAAATGTGAATTGTGGTGAGAAAGTACTAATAAGTCGGTAAGTGAGGGATCAACAATTCCATATAAGGGTCTTCCAGGTGGACTGAATGACGTGCTCAGAACAAGTGGACAATTGACTTTTCAGCATGTTGTTTTGCTCTTGTGTAGATAGAATCCTAATTGCTTATTGGGGTTTGCTTCAGGCCCTGGGTCAGGAGGTGCTCTCTCCCCAGCAGAGCAACTGTCTCTTTTGAAGTCTTGGCATAAATAGGACCCAGAGGAGGCCCTGATTTTGTCACTGGTCTCAGTCTAGCCTGGACTAGCTGATCCTTCCTCACGAAGAAGATGCCTACCTCAAAGCTGATTCAAGGCCCACCTCCTCCTGCCAGCCATCCCTCAGTGGCTTGAACCCCTGTCTGTGGCCCTCTGGCCTTAGGCATTCATCAGGACCTCAGGGGCAGACCCGACTGACTGCCTTGCTTTTTCTCCTCTCTGGCCTCACCAAGGAAGTGCTAGGAAGCACAGCTAACTTGGGGAAGGTCTGGGAAAAATCTCCTTGCCTTGTGGGGGGAGGGGCAGTGCAGGGGATGAGCCACGGCTGGTGAGAAACTTTGGAGATTCAGTAGATCGCTCTAGACTGGTCCAGACGCTCCTGGCGCAGCGTGGAGAGGATTTGTGCAAACACTTCCTCTCTGTACGAAGAGGAATGCAAGAGGAGGCCGCCTGTGGTCCATCTCAGACTGTTAGAGAAATGTGCCCACACTTGTGAAAGTGCAGCGAGGAAGATGAGGCCTGGGAAGAGGAGAGTGAGACCCCTGTCTGGGGTTCATGCACTGCCCATGGGAGTCCCAGCTCCCTGGGGGGCTAGGCCTGACCCCTTCCTCAGGAGGCTCTCTCTCTGTGTCCCCGCGAGACCCTTCCTTACCTTGCTGCTTCTGGTTTCCATCAAGCAAGTAAGAGCAGTTTTATTATTACTGTTGTTATTGCTATTGTTGCCATTATTGTTATTATGATGACTTGTTATCAGTTGTGTATCTTTTCTGATAATGGAAGCAATTTATACCTGTAGCTATTTGGAAAATATATAACAGTATTGACAAAAATGAGCAACTATAATCTAGCATTCAGAGGTAATCACTGCTCATATTTTGGCATATTATCCCCAAACCATTTTCTATGCGTATTTTTTTTTATGCAGCTGAAATTAGAATGCATATAAACATTTGTATCCTGGTTTCTTCTTTACATCATATTTAAGCATTTTCCCATGTCAATGTGAACTCTGTAGAGAGCATTTAAAATTCTGTTTATATCTACTTGTCTGCTTTTATCACTTCTTAGGTTGAATATTTAGGTCAGATGGTTAATTTTTTTCTCATCTTCTTTTCTTTCTTCCTTCTTATTTTAAATAAAATGCTCATTATTTAAAAAAAAAAACCCTTATAAATTCCAGAGCAGTATAAATACAAACACAAATCACTGTAATCCCACCATACAAAATCACCCTCCTTCATATTTTGGGTCTTATACTTGTAGACATTTTCCTACCATCTACTTAAATATAGTTTTTTGTTTATTTGTTTTTAGCCAACGAGGCTCATACTATAAATATTATCTTATAATCTGCTATTTTTCTTAACAAAATAGACTAGTAACATAGACTAGCTTTTGTTTTTATTGAACCTACTATGTACTAGGTTCTGTAGCAGGCGACTTCCTCATGTCATCTTATTTCATTCTCTCCCAGGGAGGGAACTTTTACTAATCCCACTTTACAGATGAGAACATTGAGGCTCAACTGTAGGTGAAACAGCAAACACATATGGTACAGAAGAGCTTCAAGGAAGGATTATATTATGTGTAATTATCCTTATTAGTTGGTTATTTGATAGCTGCTCTTACTCTTATCCAAGGAGAACAGATTTTTTTTACCCTTTTCTTTTCAAGTTTCCATTGTTATGCTGGGCCAGGAAGAGAAGAAGAATCCCTAGTGCCACTCAGCTGAGAAAGTTGGAGGGAATGTTTCTTTCCTTTTTTGGTTCATGGGCAGAGTTAGTCCTGTTTGTAACTTCAGAATTCTATAGATAAATTCCTCCCCCCCCCCCTTATTGGGAGGGGTATGGTGCCAGGTTTCAAATCATACCTCATCAGGCTTTCTTTGGTGCTAACCTGTGACCAGCCAGGCAGAAACCCCTTACCAAATTCTACACATCCAAATTCTCCCAGAGGCTGCCTTCACGTCCAATTCATGGCTTCATGGAATTCTTGCCATAGTGGCACCTTCTTGATAAGTGACCAGAATATTCCCGAGGGCGGTAGGTGGTCCTGCCAGTCTCCTGCCCTAGGACTTGATCAGTTAGTGGCAAGGCTGCTGGTAGGTAGAGTAGAGATAGATACTCATTTCTTGCTTCACTTCTTTGAATTATTCTTATTAAAACTGAATATAGTCAACTAATTGTCTGGTTTTGTTCATCTTCTCTCCACAACCACGTACTGATCACCAATACAAGTACTGCTGAGTCACTTTGCATCTGGTCGTAGACTATCTTACTTACACCCCATAACAAACCCCATCTTAAAGACGGGGAAATTAGGAGTTAAAAGCTGGTCTGCGATTGTATAGCTCCTGCTCAGTGAGGTGGCAGCATTTATCCAGGGTACTTGAAGTCCTGTGTTCTTTCTTCCTCAGCATTCCTTGGAAACTCTTGGCATATGAATATTTATATGTTACAACAGCAGACTATGCAGTGTCTCAGGCGGGCTTATGAAGCTGACCAAGTCATACCTTGGCCCTTCACTCTGGTATTTTCATAATCAATGATGTACCCGTTAGCGGGGTTCCCTCCCCCTTTTACCACCTTAGCCTGTTTTCAGAACTTTTTCGCTCTTTCCTGCAGTGTGTAACCCTCAGGACTCTCCTCTTGATTCTCCACCTCAAAGCTCATATTCTTTTTCCAGATGTTTATATTATAAGACTTTGTGTTGACATTCATGATGAATTTTGCTCATAGACGCTTTCTCTGCCTGGAATATAAATGACCGTGGTGTGTTCTCTGGCAGGAAGTCTTCATAAAATCCACTTAATGAGAAAATCTCAGGAATAGTTTAGTTTCTAAATCAAGCAGGGAAATAGTGCTCTCTTACCCTCTTCCCGCTCTCCAAACTCATTTAAGTTAATTGGTAGTTGCTTTGGCATCACAAAAGTAAACTCTGTAATGTTCTTTGAGAAGTAACCTTGTGACTTTTTCATACATTGCTGATGAGAATGGAAAAAGGTACATATTTTTAAATTAAAAAAAAATGTTGGCAGGAATAGTTCGGCAGTACATTATCAAAACCCTTTAAAAATGTGTGTGCTCTGTGACCCAGAAATTCCAATTCAAAGAATTTCCCCTAAGAAAATAAGATGTGTTCAAATGTTTGACTATGAATATTTTTGTCACAGCATCATTTATATTAACAAACATCGAAGACAATTTAGATGTTCAAAGCTGGAGGATTTAAAAAGTAAATTATATCATGAATTCATAGAACATTATGTTGCTGTTAAAGTGGTGTTCTAGAAGTTCTTGAAATGGAAATATATTCAGAATATATCTCCTAGTGAAAGAAAGGTTACAAAACACTGTGACTTCCTTTTTGATTAAAATAAAAAAGGAAAATGGAAAGAAAAAGGATGTTTGTGTGCAGAGAGGAATCTGGAAGGAAATGGTCATTTCTGGGTAGTGTGACTATGATTCCACCTTCCCTGTTCTTGTTTATCTGCAATTTGTATTTTGTTTACAGTGACGTATATTCCTTCTCCAACAACAAGTAATAAGAGATTCATTTAAAGCAGGTCAGCAGAAAGCTTTTTTCCTTCATTCTGTCTCAGCTAAGTTAGTTGCTGAAGCTAGTTGCCCATGCCAGGGGAAGTAAGGACAAGCTGGACTTTTCCACTTAGAAAGCATCCGCTCACGTATCTCCTTTCCTCATTACATTGTTTAGATCTGGCTGTGACTGAACTTGGATTTATGTTTTGTGTTTTTGGTGTCTTTAGGGCAAGTACCTGGGAAAGCAGTTGGAATTTGTCTGACTCTCCTCAACCGACTCAAACCAGCCTTCTTTGGTTTTCGGTTAATTCTGTCTTGGACCCTGGCTCTCAGTCGTGGCAAAGACATGGGAAACGGGAGAGCTCACATATATGACTGATTTCATAGTCTTTTCTTCAGCCAGCTGCAGTCTCTGAGGACATAGCTAGCACTTTATCCAAAAAAGGGTCTTGCTTTCATGACTTGGGACATTCTGGAAGTTTATGATTTAATTATTAACTTGTCTGCTGAATTTATAAAAATAATGTAGAGTCAGTTTTGGTCCCATGAGAATGTTTCTTTCTTTAAAGATTCTAATGTGCTAGTAAACTTCTGGCTTAGCTTTTGTGCCATAACTCAGAGAGATATATTATTAATGGAGACTTACTACTCAATGGAAACTGAAATCAAGGGATAAAGGCCAATTATTTCATCATCATTAAGAATTATTGGCTAACACCATGGTTCCAAAGTTGTGTGCTAAGATGCCATAAAGTACCACTGTGAGCACATGGAGGGGGGGTGTCATTTTAATTTCTCAAGGGGAGCATAGCGATCATAGCATCTACCCGTCACTATAATCCTATTAGCTGGAGGTACTTCACAGGTGCAACAGCCATTCTTCCTTTCGATGCTATTGTCCGTTTGCAAAGCTGGGTTTTCTGCAGTTGCTATGATAAAAAGCAAGTACCGCACAGATGCCAATGTAAAAGTGAATATGATGTGCTCTACCTAATGCTCAGGTTGGAAGAGTTGTGCAGCCCTTTTAGGCACTAAGCTGTTAGGACATAAATACTTATTAAGGTGTTTGTAGCTTCCCACCTAATAAATGGGACTTCGGAGATTTCTTTTAGCTTGTCTTCCATGGGGTGCTGCAGAAAAATTGCTGAAACACTAAAAGCACCATGAATTGGTAACTTTATTGGTGTTTCTTTTAAAAGCTGATAATGTGATTCTTTGGAAAAATGCAAAAGAACTACTCAAGACCTCATCATGATGCTGGATAGAGGAAGAAGAGGGTGGATTAGACTAATTACTCAGGAAGTGAAATTGCCTATTTGACTGAGAGGTATTTTTGTTTCACTGTGTGTGTGTGTGTGTGTGTGTGTTTGGATGCAGTTTGTGAAAGGGGTGAATCTTCCCCGTTGTTATACCCTTCCTACTTCATTCTTTCAGGTTATCTACCTGGCCCTAGAATGCACTTGAGTTTATTATACCTCGCTTGGGAGACAAAATCTCAATGTCATCTGATTAACTGGGTGACCTTAGTCCAGTTCACGCTGACCTTTCCTGTGCCATCCCCTCTCATCCCACTCCTCTATCATACCTTTGTTTCTATAGCTATAAAATGAGGACAATAAATTCTGCCTATGCTAGAGACTTGTGTTCTGAGGTGTAAGGCATACCTCAAGCCCCCAAGAAACTTCTGGGGTAATGAGGGAGAGACGAACAATACTCCTGAACAAGACAGTACATGCTGGGCCGTGGGAGTCACTGGGGTCTGAGGGCACTGAGGATGAGGGTCACTAGCTAAGACTGCAGTGAGGGAGATGGTTAAGAGTGTGACCAAGGGCCCTTAGGCTTGAGTGAGCTTTGCATGAGGAATAGGGAGTGAGCCAGCTGAAAGAAGACAGGAGAAATCAATAAGAAGTTCAAAGGTATAAAGGCGAGAAAGAGCAAGACTGGGGTTCAGAGACTGGAGATCGAGGTGACTAAGATACTCAGTTTTGAGTCAATGAGCTATCAGGGTAAGATTTGAGGCAGGAAAACCCTGTGATGATGGAATAAGGAGGGGATGGTAAAGTGGAGGCAGTGGCACTCAACCAGAGATAGAGGAAATGGAGGCAGGGTTGAACAGCAGAGAAATTCAGGAGGACAGATTTTGGTTTCTGGCTGGATATGGGAATGGAGGGGGTGGAGGGAGGATTGAGGACAACTCTTGGTTTCTGGTTGTGACTGAGAGAACAATGGTCCAAAGCACTAAGGGAAGCAGAAGATGATAGGGTAAGATCTCATTTGACTTTCTGTGCCAGCTGATTATATAGTTGCTCTATCTTTAGCAGATTCTAAGTTCTTTAAAGCAGAAACTGTGTCTTACCTTTATCTCTATATCCCCTTCAATTTTTCCCTAATGGCACATAATAGGTACTCAATGAGGATGAGTGAGCTGAAGAAGAGAAATTCCTTTTAAAATGAAAAGAAGTGGTACAGATATATAATTAGAAGTTTTAGACTATTCAATTATCTGGAGAGCCCAAAAAGTATGTGCTGTGTTTCCAGAGATATCTGGGATGGGATGGGATGGTTAATGTCAGGAAAAATATCCCAAGACCTCAGTGAATATCCCAAGACCTGGACCCACAGGTACCTGGGCAGGGAACTTTGATAGCTGATTAGTCTTAGGAGCACACAATCACTCATCTGGTGGAGTGTAAAACATCAGGTTGAGCATATTACATCATTTGAAATGTCAGTCTTGAAGATTTTGAAAGGAAAAAAAACTAGATATTTTATTAAAAGCAACATGATTAGATTATATAGTAAGTATAACATTTGTATGTGTTTTTAAGATAAAATATAAGATGCCAAAGAAAGTCTGTTTCTTAGAGCAAACCATTATGAACACATCAGTGGGGAGATTGAGAATCACGGTGTGTGATGAGAACCAGGCCTGTGATTTTGCAGCCAACTCAGGGTCACCAGGTTTGGTTCTACTTAGGTTACAGGATCTCTCCTGGAGAAGACAACTCAGAAGTGGATTAAATACAAAGAGAACTGTCTGAGAGACCTACTGAAGGAGCCTTCTGGTAAGTATATATATCAGCTATCTCTAGCTGTGTGAGAAATTGCCCCAAAGGCTAGTGTTTAAAATAATTATTTAAAAAATGCATTATCTCTCGTAGTTTCTATGGGTCAGGAGTTCAGACAGGGTCCAGTGGGGCTGGCTTATTTCTGCTCTCTAATGTCCAGAGTTTAGCTGTAAGAGTCTGTGACTGGGGACTGGAATCATCAAGTTTTGTCTCTGCCATACTTTCTTTTTTTTTTAAAGATTTATTTATTTATGCATACAAGATCTGGGGTACAGGCCAGAGTTACAGGAGGTGAGAAGATTCACCAGACAGAGTGAGGAGCAGAACAGGCAGACTGACTGAAACACACTGCCGTGGGCAGCAGTGGACAAAACAGGAGCGGTCTGCTGCGCCATGTGGGTCCGCTCCCTGGCCAGCGGCAGGGATCGAACTCATGCTGCAGTGGCTGCAGTTTGTTTCATAGTGCATTGCTTAACCCGCTGCGCCACCAGGGAGGCCCCGCCATGCTTTCTGACTGATGCTTGTTCTAAGCTGAGACTTCTAGCCATTCCCCTCTTCTGGAGAATATTCCCTCTGCCCAGTCAGGCAACAATCAGAGCTTGATATCTATTAAAGAACCATCTCACACTTTGGGGGATCCTGCTTTCTGAGGGCAAATAAGGTGGGTGCTCTTTACTGGAGCCTGCCATGAGCAGCAGAGTCAGGTGAGCACCACCTCCCAAGGACCAGGTGAAGCCAGCTCCACAAGGTGGCCTGAGTCAGCCCATAGCCTCATAGAGCTGCGTTTGTGGGGTCCTGCTGCCCAGCCTGGCTACTCACCCCAAGTGGCCACTGAGTTCTAGCCCAATAGGAGCAGATGGTGGGGGTGACACTTGGTTTCAGGAGTGAGGAACTTACATTATGGAAAGTTTGAACTAACCTGAAATCCCCACCCCCCCCACCTTTTTTTATTCTGTGAGCCCTCTAAAACTGAAGCTTTAGTTGATAGCTTTTCATTGGCAAATTTCAGGGTGGGCATCATCTCCTGAGCTTGAGACAGTCCAGACATTTCATAATTCTCATTGGATTAGTCTTGAAACAAAGAAATAGAGTGAGGCAGTGTTTGTGTTGGGTGCACGTGACCCAAAACCTCAGTTCTTGAGATCCCCTTGTATCCACTGGTCAGTTTGCCCATTTCACAGAGTGTCCCAGGATCTAATGGGTAAAGATTACAGAATATGAGTTGCTGGTGAAACGTCCAAGTGTCCTCCTGACCCTGAGTTTCTGTGAGAGTTCAGTTCATGTAAAATAAACCAGAATCATCGTGACGTGCACACTGACACACTGGACTGGACCACTGCCAGAGGTCAAGTTTGGGAAGGCAAAGCCACAGTGTGAGTGGCTTCATGAGACATTCCTGTCCTCCCCATATTGCTCCTCATCCTTAAAACATCTGGAGACTGGCATGCCCAAGGAGATGCCTGGATAGGTTCAGATGCCAGGAAGGCAGGCTCTGGGCTCTGGGTCTCTCTGCCTTTACCAGGGGTCCCCTAATTCCAACACTGCTGTTCATTTGTACTCTCTTCTCTCTGCAGGCATATTTTGTAATGGGACCTTTGATAAGTATGCGTGCTGGCCTCATTCCTCTCCAGGAAATGTCTCTGTCCCTTGCCCTTCATACTTGCCTTGGTGGCATGAAGGTAAGAAGCCTTACATTGCCAATTGCTGAGGGTTCCTTAAAGGCTGATCTCTCCAGACTAGAATACCCCTTAGAGCAAGGGCTCCCATAGGTGCTTTTCTCAGGTTCTCTTCTCCCACAGAACATCCCTTTGAAGCTGTCTCTACTTCTGCTCTTGTCTTCCTGTGCTCGGATGGCCCATTAGCATCACAGTCTTCTTTTCTTTGAAGAATAGAGTAACCAGGCCTGGCTACTGCCGAATTTACTGCTGTGAAGATAAGAATTATCACTGTTGTGGAGAGGAGAATGGTTGGAATGCTCACATACATTCAACTTTTGATTTGTCAGATGGGGAGAAAGGATGTCAAAAGGCGATGCCATTGAAATGGTGCTTTTAAGTCCCATGAGACTCAGATGGAGAGTTTAATCACTTACCTTGTCCCGCTGCCACTTGAAGAAAGAGACTGCTGCTTAGGAATCCAGAACAATACCCTCCCCCAACTCCAGCAGACCAACCTCCTGGTTCTTTTATGCTGGTTAGAATTATTCTGCCTTTGACCAAAACCCAGCTAGGACCAGGTACAGCTTTTCTCAGGAAACATAAGTAGTTACAAAGTTCCAGACAAAGCAAAATGATAATGGGTGTCTGAGATGGTGAGATCAAAATCTTTGCACTTAATTTCAGCCCAATAAAGCATTATATCAGTTAAAAAATTGGTTTTGATTTTTTGAGGCCTTGCTGCAAAGAGAGGTTTTCAAAGGAAGCTGCATTTCTGGATGGGGGAGTCAGTGATATGTACAATGGAACTGTCCTCTGGTGAAATCCAGTTGGAACCAACCCAGGAGGTATGAGGATGTGATATTTAGAGAAGATGGAAAGAAAGATACTGGATTATTTGCTGGGCCAGTTGGGTTTGAATGATTCAGGCAAGTAGTCCCTTCAGGAGCCAGCTCAGTGAGGTGGAAAAAGCACTGAATGTTGAGTCAGGAGCTCTAAAGTTGGACTACAAATACTATGTTTTCTCTGTTGACAGCTTTTTTTTTTTTTAAAGATGCTGTTGGTTCAGAAATGTAGGATCCTACCTTTTCAGATGTGTTACCACACCACACAAGTGACCTGTAGTCCTCCAGCATAGTCCATTGCATCCCCTCCCTACTGTTCTCTATCCTTCCCCTCCCCACTCCAAAAGCTTGTTTTATACTTAGATATCTAGGGTTTGCAATCAATCTGATTTGCTTTTCTATATACCACATATGAGTAGAACCATTTGGTAGTTGTCTGTTTCCTTTTGTCTTGTTTTGCTTAGCACAGTCCCCTTTTCACCTCTGGTTCCATCCTTATTGTAAATGTCTATAGTTCATCTCTTTTATAACTGAGTACTAGTCCACTGTATATACTTTTACACACACATACACACACACCACCTTCTACTCCTCTGTTTTTGACACTTAGGTTGTTCCTATAACTTGACTTAGAACACATAAGTAGTTATATTTATGAACATAGACGTGCATATACATCTTTGAATTACTTTTTAAAAAAGATTTATTTATGCATAAAAGCACTGGGGTACAGGCCAGAATCCAGGGCAGTGAGAGGATTCACCAGAGACAGAGTGGGGAGCAGGGCAGGCAGACTGACTGAAACACACTGCTGAGGGGAGCAGTGGGCGAGGTAGGAGAGGTCTGCTACGTCATGTGGGTCCCCTCTCTGGCCGGTGGCAGGGATCAAACTCATGCTGCAGTGGCTGCGGTTTGCTTCATAGTGCGTTGCTTAACCCACTGCGCCACCAGGGAGGCCCTGAATTACTTTGGATAGCTACCTAAGAGTAGAATTGCTGGGTCTTATGGTAGATCTATTTTTAATGTTTTGAGAAGTCCCCATGTTGTTTTTCAAGGTCCTGAACCAGTCTGCATTCCCACCAAAGGTGTGGAAGAGTTCCTTTTTTCCCTACATCCTCACTAACACTTGTTGTATCTGGCCATTTTGATAATGCGCTGTTCTCACTGGTGTGAGATGGTATCTCATTGTGGTTTTGATTTACATTTCCTGATAAGTGAGGATGAGCATTTTTCAGCATTCATGAGCCTACTGGCCATTTGTATTCTTCTCTGGAGAAGAATATTTTTACATGTTCCCTTGTTTTGATTTAGTTTTTTGGTTTTCTTTAGGTTGAGTTGTGTGAGTTCTTTGTAAATCTTGGATATTAGGTTCTTATGCTATGAAGTTTTCTTCCACTCAGAGGATGTCTTTTCATTTTTATGGTAGTTTCTTTTGTGGTACATAAGCTTTTTAGTTTGATATATTCCCATTTGTTTATTTTTAATTTTGCTGTCCATGTCAGAGTCCTCAAATACATCACTGATGCCAATGTTGTGGAAAGTTTTGCCTGTTTTCGTCTATGTGTTGTATGGTGTCAGGTCTTATATCTAGCTCTTTAATCCATTTTTAGTTGTATGTGGCATGAGATAGTGGTTTGTTTCACTCCTTTGCGTGTGTCTGTCCAGTAGTCCTAATTGGAAGAGATTTTTCTCTCTCCCTTTGTCCCTTTGGGATTATTTCTGGGCTCTTAATTCTATTCCATTGCTCTGTGGATCTGTTTTTATTCCAATACCATACTGTTTTGTTTACAACAGTCAGGAAGTTTGAAGTCAGGAAGCATAATATCACCATTATTCCTCTTTTTTTTTTTTTTGGTGAAGATTACTTAGGCGCTTCAGGGTCTTTTGTGGTTCCACATACATTTCAGTGGTGTTTGTTCTATTTCTTTGAAGAATACCGCTGAAACTTAGATAGGGATTGCATTGTATATTGTTTTGGGTGACGTGGTATTTTAGTCAATGGGGATGTGTGTTTGGCAGGGAAGAAGACAGTGAGTGCAAAGGTCCCATTCAGGGGCACATCAGGTGTGTTCTACAAAGAGCAAGGAGATCAATGTGGACAGAGCAAAGAGGAAAGAGAAGCAATAGGAATTACACTGGTAAGAACTGGGGACTACACCTTATGGAGCTTTGTGAGAGGCCATGTAAGAACTCTGACTTATTTTCAGAGTTATTTCCCAGAAGGCTCTGGGAAGACTTTGAGCTGAGATAACTTACATTGTATTCAACTCACTCTGATTTCTGGGTGAACTGGCATGGCCTACACACCATGAAGGGCAACTGTAAATGAGAGATAATGGTGGGTTTTACTTAGGGTGTTAACAGGAGGTGAAAAATGGTGGTCAAATTCTACATATATTTGAAGTTAGAAGATGACAGACTGGAATAATGGACCAATGGAAGGTGTACGAAACTGAGAGAAAGCAAGGATGACTTCAAATTGTGGAGCCAGGCAATTAAAAGTTGGGCTTGCCATCAGCAGAGGTAGGAAATTAGGTGAATGGATCAGGTTTGAGGAACAGATGATGAGTTTGGTTTGGAGTGTGTGTTTGGAGATGCCTGTCGAACACCCTAGCCAAGCTGCCAGTTGGGCTGGTAGGTGGACGGTGTGGGTTTCCTTAGATGCAATTCAGCAAATAGTTACTGCTGGTCTACCAAGTGCAGGGGCAGGATTAGGAAGTTCCAACAAGTTTCCATTGCTGTATGCAAGTCCAGTACGTGATCATCCAGGGAGGAGGACCTTTGGCAAGGGCTCCTGGAATAGATATATCAGAGTCACTAGGGCCATCACTGTAGGCAGGATGTACACACTCTCTCTCTCTCTCTCCCATTTATCCCTCCCCAAACTGTGGAGGGCGGTTACCATCATTATGTCCAGATCCTAATGAAGAAACCAGACTCTCCAAGAGTAGAAGGACTGAGCCCGGGTCCACAAAGCCTACAGGTAGCAGGGCAGGCTTTGCGACTCCTGCTTTCTCTTCTTCCTGGTTCCCCCTCTTATGTAGCATGTATCGGTGCCCCACTGAGCAAGCGCCAGGAGCCTGGGAGTTGGTCTCTCCCAGCTGGGCTGCACCCTGGAAGGCTATCAGTCTCTGAGTCACCAGGGCCTGTTCCAGCTCCAGAGACTTTGGGTAAACATAGTAGACATTAGCGGATCGTGCTGTGTTATGAAATGTAGAGGTTTCCGTGTTTTACTTTCTGTACCAAATAAACAGTCGGGATGCTAATGAGCCCCCAAAAGGAAGTGAAAATCCTTTTTCCCTGGGATTTTCCACAGCTTTGTTGCGAGAGCGGTGGCCTTACCACATGCTCAGGGGATGGGCTCTGTGTTCTGACCTTTCCCCTAGAGCTATGTTTACTTTCAGAGAGCTCAGGACGGGTCCACAGACACTGTTTGGCTCAGGGGACTTGGCAGACGCTGGAAAACTCCACAGCTATTTGGCAGGATAACTCCGAGTGCTTGAAGGAACAGAGCTTCAAAGAAGACGTGAGTCTGTCCGGGTTGGTGACAATATACCCCTGGGCCCAAGCCACCTTCCTCCAGGACCCCGGGGGTTGGTCAGCTTTAGGGGCCACACAAGAGCTCTCCCCTATCCTGTCTACCCCAGACTCACCTAAGGCAGGTCCACAGCCACCCCAGTGGGAGACTCTGAATTTCTTCTACTGCAAGGGTGAAATGTGAACCCACAGGGAAGGCAGTCTCTAAGCTTGGTCCTGGCCTTTGCATTTGCTGTTCCCTGTGCAGGATCCCCTTCCCCTAACCCATCTGTGGCATCTCCTTCTGATCCCTCAGGTTTCAATTCAATGTCTCCTTTACAGAGAAGTCTTCTGTGGCCACCCAATCTAGAATGGCTTCCATGTCTCTCTACTACTTCCTCCGGCACCCCGACTGTTTCTTCATGGCGCCTGCCACTCTCTGATGTTCTCTTGTGTTGGCACATTTATTAACAAGCCCCTCTCTAGAATGTAGACTAGGTGATAACAGGAGACACACATGCCTCAGGGGTTCTGAGCTCAGGGTTAAAGGCCAGACACACCTATTTCATGTCCAGACTATTTTTTAACTCTTTATAGCCAGCCCCTCCTCCTCTCTGTGTCTCTGCTGCCTCATCCATTCATGGAGATGAGTTTATTGCATGTAGTCACTGGGGAGGTCTGCGGAGTTAAGAGTCACACAATTCTTTGGGAGAACTTGACCCCTAGCGGCACACCCTGTGTAGGACCTATCTCCAGGGTCAGTCTCGTAACAGGACTGTAAGTCACATGGGTGGATGAATGGATGAATACGTCGTACATGATAGTTGGATGGATAAACTTTTTAATGCCTTAATAAAAATTAGGTTTTTGATGATTGAAATCCAAATAAAATATTAACTATTTAACAAACAAACAAGTAGCCACTGCAGAAAAGCCACATGCTCAGCAGATGTTTGTTGGATGAACAAATATACCTACACTGCAAACTCCTCTCTCTGTCTCTTATTTCTGGGATCCTTAGGTAGTTCTTCTCCTTTTCTTTTTGGGCACTTGCTTTCCTCTCCGAAGACCTCCTGTTTGTACAAATCTCACATACCTGCCTTCACAGTGAGGTGCAAGAGGCAGCATGGAAGACAGGAAAAGATGTTTGGGAGTCAGTTGATATCTCAGGCCACATCTGTGTCTTTTGTTCAGACAGGCAGGCTGTGGAGTAGTTACTATGTATGGATTTTTTTATTGGGCTCTGGGGCATGCAGTGAATAAAGCACAGATACTGCTCTCCAGGAACCTCAAGTCTCCAGGGCCTAGGGAAGAGGTGGTATCGCTGTGATGGGAGGAGTAGAGGATGCCTGGGCTGCTGAGGAAGGAGAAACTGGCACAGGCAGGGGACAGGACAGGCTTCTCCTTCTCGAAGGAAGAAGCACTCTAGCTGAGCCCTAAAGGATTAGAAGGATAAGACCACAGAAAGAAGGTCAGCACGAACATTCCCTGCAGGAGGAAAATCACATATCGAGTGTGAAAGGGCATGGGGATGTGGGCATATCTTTAAATTGTGCTATGTAGGGGAGGCAGGGATTTGAGGAGGAAGACACAGGTGGGAGTGGAGGTCTTGGGAGTTAGGTCTATGCATAGGTAGTGGGGGAGAACAGGTAGGCTTCAAAAGGATGACCTGGCATGTCAGAGAAAGGTCAGGGATGGGGGCCAAGGCCACCGCATAGCAGCCCAGATATGAAGAGAACACTAGCAACAGTGGAAAAAGAGGGAGGCTGGATTCACAGGTTACCTGGGTGGGAGTTGGTGGAATCAGATACTGGGTGTGGGTGAGTGACAGAGTCAAGGACAGCACAGCCTGGCTTGGTGTCTGGCTTGGGCCCGTGAGCCCAAAGGAGCATTTCAAAGCTCCTCATGAGAGAAGGGCTCTAGGGACTCTGTGCCCTTCCGCTCTCCTGGGTTCTAGACTCCACTAACTTAAGACTGTAAACTACAGCCCGCCCCCTGCCCCCAGGATGTGGCTCAATTTTTTCATAATTTAGTAGGATTTCAAAATTCTTTAGCTTTCTTAAATCATTCTGATGTTTTTCCATTAAATGCTAAAGATGTTTTAATAACGTTTGGGGAGGGAGAAAGATAAAGGGTGCCATTCTAGCAGCACCACCTCTGTGACCAAAGCCACGTCACCTCTCTGCAGGCCGAGTGGGGTTGGTGATGCTGACATTGCTCAGGTGGTGGTGGATCTGCGAGGGGCCATGTGGGGCCTGAGTCCTCCCATCCTGGCACCACCAGGCACCCCACAGTGAGCATGGTGGCATGGCTTGCCCCAGGGGGTCTCCCCTCATCCCCTCCAAACAGAATGTCCTGCCAGCTGGGCCTCTCTCCAGTCCACTCCTAGGACAGTAAGCACAGAGTCTCCTCAGTACAAGATTTTGGTGTCTGAGAGTAGATTTCCTGCAGTGGCTACTTGGGTTGTTCTTTAAAAATATATTTCATTTGATTTTTAAAAGTCAAAGACCTAGTTTTCTGTTTATTTTTTAAGGTAGAGATATAGATGTCTCTCTCTCTCTCGCTCTCTCACCCCCCCCCCATCTGTAGGTATATAAAGATATCTATAGCTAGCGCGTAAATCTTAATATTGTCAAGTAGGTCTTTGACTAATTTTAAAGCTGTGTTAACACATTTAAGATATTAGATGCTTTAAATATTTTTAAATATCTGAAATATTTGATACAAAAAGCAAGTCTAATTATTTTTCCCTTTATATATACTTGACATCAACTGTGGTCCCCATTTCCCACCACGATTTCACATCACCTCAGTCCCTGTGCTCTTTCTACCTTCATCCCATCCCTCCACACAAAGAAAAGTCTAATTCTTAATAATTTTTGTTCATTGACTACATCAAGCTCTTACAGGGAGTCTTACATTTTCTTAATGTCAATACCAGCTTCATTAAGTTTCTAATTTAAGTTTAAAATCTAAAGTCAAACATTTGTTGACCACATTTCATATTGGAATCACAGTATCAGCTTATTAGATCCTGTACTATACCAGAGTCTCTAGATAGTAATACCAATTATGCACAGGTTATGCAAATAATTTTAAACCCTCAGGATGAGGGTAGGTACGTGGTAATGCTGTATGAAATGTTAATGGTAGAATTTAGGTCTGGACATAAGATGTTCTTTATAAAATTCTGTATACTTTGCTGTTTGCTTTAAAGTTTTCATAATCATTATTAAGAAAATAGGACAATCTCTAGATCTGATTTTCACACAAAAATATTAATAAGTGTAATGGCTTGATTAAGCCTTGCAAAGGTTAGGTCCATCAGATTAGGTTCTCACTAAGGAAACTGGCCACAAAAGTAGAAGTTTCTATCTCAGGGGCTACAGTGCGAGTGTAGACAAAGGCTTGTTTGGCCCGCTGTCACTATCAGTGGCATGGGAGTTCTAGTGTGTAATTGGCTCCCTGCTCCCACCCACACTGATCTGCAGTGTTTGCCAACTTTTGTGATTTCAATACACCCACCACAGCCAGTTTTAAGTTTTCAATGTAGTATCATTGAAAACAGTATGGGAAAGATAATCACCTTATACACCGTTAGATTCATAATAGCACAGTATAAATAAATGCCAAAGCATTGAAAAATGTAGAAAAATAATGAAGAGTGGAGTTGACTATTTTATTTTTAATATAATTTTTTGTTGTCGAATTTTTGGTCAAGCTTGCCTTGTACCACTGGCTCCTTTGAAAAGTGGCCAGCAGGTGCTCATAATCTATATGATCACATCTCCGGATCTGCCAAGGGTGATTTTTTTTTTTTCACTCCCACTTGAGACCAGAGTCTGTGTCGTTTGGGTGAGGAGGATCCATCTTCTCAGGTTCTAGATATTTTATTACCTACTTATTTGGTCTGACCGGAGCCTGCAATCCCACCCCACCCTGGTCGTGGCTCACTCCTCAGTTTCATGGGAGTTGCCATAGCCAGGCTCTCTGGTCTATGGCATTTCCCAGGAAGATAAAAATCTCCCATCGTGTCCTGCACATCCATAGGAAACTCTTGCTAAACCTCTGCTTAACTTTATTACGTGATTTGAGTTGGAAGAATTCTTCGTTTCTCATATAATTTTGCCATGTGATAGGCTATACCTCTTAAAGTTCTATGTATCCTATGTATGTATGTATCTATATGTTAATTTTCATTCTTCCAAGGAATTCTTTGATTAATTTTTGTTACCTCTTAAAGGTATTAAAATGATACTTATGGTTGGACTGGGATATAGTTTCTTTCAAGATTTTTGTTATGATACTAAGGAATGATAATTGCATACCTTGAACTAGGCAAATTCTATATGTTTATCTTCCCTCCTCGACTAAGCCACTTGAGAGTAATGACAAAGTCATAGTTCCAGTTGACCTTTGAACACCGTGGGGTGAGGGATGCTGTGCCCCAGGCAGTCAAAACTCAGTAACTTTTGACTCCTTCCAAATTTAACTAATAGTCTGCTATTAATGGAAATCCTTATTAATAATTTGTCAAAACTTATAATACTTTATATTTTATTAATACTTATATACTTTATATACTGTATTCTTAGACTAAATTAAGCTAGAGTAAAGAAAACACTTAGAAAATCATACAGAAGAGAACATACATTTACAGTACTATGTTATGTTAAGTGGTACCCTAAGTTGATGTCATTTGTTTACAAGAAAATCCATATATGAATGGGCCTGTGCAGTTCAGAGCCATGTTGTTCAAGGGCTCACTGTGTACCCAAATAGCTCATGCCCCCCAATCTAGTACTGGCGTGCACAGTAGCCTTTACAATATAAACCCTGAACTAATGGCTTCACAAATTCCTAAGCAGTAGGTCTGTGGTGGTACCGAGGCCCCTACGCTGGTGCTAACGTTTCCCCAGGGAATCTAATATGCTCTGAGGCTGGGAGAATTTGCTCTAGTTGAGAGAATTCGCCAGCAGGTGCAGTACCTGCTGCTTCCTCTGGGCTTTTGTCTCCAGCAGACAGGGACAGGAACAAAACAGCAAAACAACTTTGAAAACTGTGCTTTCCAAGACAGGAAGTAAAGGTTTCTCTCTTTAGAAAAGTGAGGACAAGGACATTGCTCCCCCCTCTGCGAATGTCATATTTCCAAGAATTCCAATACTTAAAAAAACAACTTCTGACCATGTTTACCTGTTTCTAATAGAGGACAGAAATTTTGCCCAAAAATGGCCAGTGTTAGTAAGTCTTGACCCTTCAGAGTTTTGGCAAACAGAATATGTTATTTTCTTCCAACTGACATCATACTATAAACATTAAATGGTACTTCTTAAGGAAGTTGTATGTACATGTGGGAATCTTTTGTTTATGTATGTGTAGTGTATGTGTGTGCACATACATGTATGTCCTGCCCACGTGTGTGCATGCATATGTTTGTGCATAAGATTAATAGGCATGTTTAGAATCCTTGGTATGGAATTATGTTTAGTAGTGTTGAAGTAATTTGTTATCTTGCCTTGCTTCAAGCTGTTATTCTTTGTTATTAAAAAAACTTTTTTATTCTTAAATACAGAATGTATTGATAATGTATAGTAAATAATATATGTAGTTTTAATCGTAGATTTTAATTTTAAATATAATTTATAGTACATATCAGTTGATATATATCTATTTTCCAACATTTTATTCTGAAATATTCAAATATATAGAAAAGTTAAATGAAAAATAAAACCCAGATCCACTGGCTAGATTCAAGTGTGTTGACGTTTTGACACATTTGAGTTGCCACAAACTTTTCTGTCTCTTTTCATGAAATATTTGTAATTAATTAGTGGACATCATGAGATTTTACCTCTGAATATCAATAGGTACCTTGCAAGATTAAGGACATTATTTTACCTAATTATAATTTGATTATTCCAACTAAATAAAATCAATAATAATTTCATCATATCAACTACTATTTCATCCATATTCAAATTTCCCCAGTTGTTACCTCAGTTTATATAGCTTTTCTTCCTTGAACCAGGATCTAATCTGGAAATCAATTGATGTCATTCACCATATTAAAAGATTTTTAAAAAATGACCACATTTTTTCAATAAATAAAGACATCTATTGAATGTCAAAAAATTTGATAAAGGTCAACCTCCATTCATGAAAAAACCCTCAGCTTATTAGAGCAGAAGGGAACTCCTCAATCTGATGAAGGTATGCTACATTGTATAATGGCCCCACAAAGATGCCCATGTACTAACCCTCCCAATCTGTGAATGTTACTTTATATAATAAAAGGCCAACAAGGATTGGGCCATGCCAGAACTTTGGTGGTCCTGGACATGGAACTGGGGGTTGGAGGCCATAGCAGCATGGTTTGGTGGTCATGTCTGTTCTTCATCTGTGCCCAGGAGAAGCACCATGACTTGCTGTCGACCTTGAAGCTGTTGTATACCGTGGGGTACTCCATCTCCCTTGCCTCCCTCTGCCTGGCTGTCACTCTCCTCTTGTTTCTTCGGTAAGTAGAAGCTCTGCTGGCACGTGTTCAGGCAGGTGTGCTGGGGTTTGCTCATTGGTTGCCTGTAGAAGGCAGTGGAAGCCTGGGCTGGATGACATCATGGATCATCGGAACTGAAGGGGATCTGAGAAGCTCTAATCTGTCCAACACATTTTGCAAGTGAAGGGGAAAGGATAACAGGTCTAGTGAGAGACACTGAGTCACTCTAGGTCACAGAGCACATCGAGAACTGGAATCCAGAACTCCTAACTCTGTTTTTGCCTCTCTCAGATTATCTTCCCAGTGCCTGACTCTGCTCTAATCATAATCAAACCCATTCCACCAGAACCTGTTCTTACCACAACTCTACCGGAACCATCAGTTTCACAAAAGAGATGAACAATCTCCCCAAAACAAACTAGGAATGATAGAGCTGGAATTTTAATCCATGGACTTCAATTAGCTATCCATTATTTGAGAAATTCCTCAGTGCCAGGCACTGTTCTCGGCACATGCATCACGCCATTTAAGTCTTATTCTAATCAGAATTACACTGATCCTAAGAGATTAATATCGTCATTGCTCTTGCTTTATAAATGAGTTAACTGAAACATGGTCAGATGAAGTAACTTGTCTAAGGTCACATACCGGGTGAGTGATAGCACAGGGTCACAAGCCTGAAGTCCAGAGTCTGCATATTTTCACTTCCTTATACTGACTTTCAGAATCTAAAACCTGAGTGCATTTTACTAAATCACAGTTTTCGAAATCAGGTGCGATTTCTATGGCCTACTAGGGAGGACTCCAAGCCCATCTGTTAGTCTCAGCCCATTCAGGAACATCACTGAGTATAATAGGACAGGATGAAAATATGACACAGATGCAGGGGTCTTGGATGGGAACCCTGGAGACCTTGAGGCTAATGCCTGAGCAGCTCCCCACCTGCACTCTGTGAACCCCAGTTCTGACCCCTTAACCCCAGATGTTTTACAGCACCTGAAACAGAATGATGACCACTTGTGCCTTTGGGAGAGGAATTTTACAACCCGTGCCGACCGCTTTCTCTGACCTCCTCAGTCCATGTCCCAAAGCTCCATAACTAAACCAGGAAGAAATAACTGTCTGGCCTTGCAGGAAGTAACTTTAGCTGAGGCTGGTTGACCAGATGTCCATTTTGCCTCAGGCACTAGGAAAAGCAAGTCCTAATCCCTGTTTTTGAGTGGCCCTCAGTTTAGATAGTTAAAACACAAGGACCTGTCCCACATCCTTTTTTTTTTTTTTTTAAATTAAAAAGTAGCAATTGTTCTAAAGCCAGACAGGAGTAGGCATAGTGATGGAAAGAGTCCTTTCCAATGTGGTAGAAAGGGCACATTGTTTTATATCAGCCAGTTCGTTATTTTACATCACCCACTCCAGGTGGTGAGAGGGAGGTCAAGAGAGCTGACTTTTTGGGGGCAATCATTACATTCCAGGCTCTGTGTGAGCACTCTTCATCCTCTTTTTGATTAGATCCTCATGCAATCCTCCAAGGTCAGTGCTCTTGTTCTACAGGAGTACAGCCTCCCAGAGCTGTACTTCGGTCTCAGAGTTTCTGGGTCTGAATCTCAGCTCTGCAGCTTACTGCTCTGGGACTTCAGTCAGGTGACTGAACCTTTATGCCTCAGTTTCCCCATTTTTCAAATCAGAACAATAACAGTACCTTCTCCTCCAGTGACTGTAAAGAGTAAGGGCACCTAAGCAAGTGACTAGGGGCAGGGAGGCATGAGTGGGCATACAGGATACAGGTATTATTATCCCCATTCTACAGATGAGGAAAATGAGGCACAGAAATCCCAGGCCATCCAATTGGGGCCTCTACTGCAAGTCTCTGTCCTTTAGTAGTTCCACCAAGAGAGCTTCATACTAGCAATGTGGGCATGCGCCAACCTTCCCTAAGGGGAAGTATTGGTTTTCTCTGCACAGAAAACTCCACTGCACACGCAACTACATCCACATGAACTTGTTTGCATCTTTCATCCTGAGAGCCCTGGCTGTGCTGGTGAAGGATGTTGTCATCCACAGCTCTTACTCCAAGAGGCCGAGCAATGAGAAAGGATGGGTATCCTACATGCCAGAGGTACGTCCTTCTTACACTGGCCTCCCATCTGGTGGACCAGTGAAGGTGTTTGAGCCCAGAGCTTTCTTTATTGGAAGGCTTTTAATTATTAAAGAATTATTTTTTCATTTTAGTTATTGAATATTAATGATGACAATCATATTTTCTGTTTCTGCTATAACTTACGTTTTTCTAGGAAACTACTTCATCTAACTTTTCAAATTGATGGGCATAATATTGTTAATGTTCTCTTAAGACCTTTTAAAAAATCTACTCCAGGGCCTCCCTGGTGGTGCAAGGGGTTATGTTGCAGCACTATGAGGCTATCTGCAGCCACTGCAGCATGAGTTCGATCCCCAGCCAGGGAAGTGACCCACATGGCACAGCAGACCTCTCCTGTCTCACCTGCTGCTCCCCTCAGCAGTGTATTTCAGTAGATCTGCCTCCCCCACTCTGCTCCCCACTCTGTCTCTGGTGACTCTTCTCACCCACTGCACCTTGGACCTATACCCCAGTTCTTGTATGCATAAATAAATAAATCTTAAAAAAAATCTACTCCATCTAAAGTGGTATTCCTTTTTATATTTTTGTCATTGATTATTTGTACATTTGCTCTCTTTTATTCCCCCTTGATCATCCTTACCAGGAAGTTTGACAATTTTAGTGGATTTTTCAAATAACAAACTTTTGGTATAGTTGCTTCCTTTTATTTTTTATTTTTTGTTCTCTGTTTCGTTAGTTTCTGCTTTATCTGTATTATTTCCTGTCATGTATTTTCTTTGGGCTCAATCTGCTGTTCTTTTCCTGACATTTTTGAAAGCTACTTAAGGTAATTGATTTTTAGTCTTTTTCTTTTTTAGTGAACACATTTACATATATAAGTTGCATTCTAGATACAGTATTAATATCATACAATCCATACAGATGTCAATTTGAGGTGCAATATTTGCCTTATATTCAGTTCAGAAGTAAGTTCTCACTTCTGGTATCATTTCTTATTTGATTCATGGATTATTTGAAATTTTAGCTCCTAATTTCTAATCATGTGAAGCTTTTTTAGCTATTGATAGCTAGATCAATATCAGAAAACACACATTTCGTGTTCACTTAAGGGAAGTTGCTGCTGCTGAATCTGTCTGGTTTAACTTAAAAACATCTAGGGTGTCAAGGAGGAGTCTGGGTTTGCACATGTAAAAGGTGCCCTCCTCATTTTTGATACTGTTCTGACTTCTCTGAGATGGGCCGCAGGGGTTCACGAGAGAGGGGAGGGAAGAGAGGGTAGCATGGGTGGGAGGTCTCCTCCACCCTCTTGGTGTGTAGATGCTGAGGAAGCCTGGACTCACCCTCGGGTGCTCTGCCCACTGCAGATATCTACACCCTGCCGCGTGGTCCAGGCCTTCCTGCACTTCTTCGTGGGCACCAATTACTCATGGCTGCTGGTCGAAGGTCTTTACCTCCACTCACTGCTGGACCCCACAGTGTTTTCTGAAAGGCGTTTGTGGCCTACATACCTGCTGCTGGGTTGGGGTGAGTGACCTGAACCCCCACCTCTTCTCCTGGGAAGCTATCAGATTGTGGGTCCAGTTAGAACCATGGGTTGAAGTTAGAGACCCAATTGGAGGGCAGTGTCTGTTAGTTCCCTAATGGCAAGAGAGTGAACAAAAGTGTATGTGTGGTGGGATATGGATGTGTGTATCCACTTGTGCATATGTACACACACACACAAATACACAGGTGCTGTAGAGCCAATGCCCACAATCAAAAATTCAGAGGACTTTCCCTAGAATCAGAGGACTCTTCCCACCCTGTCCATTTGTGTTGGTCTGCTGGAGCTGCCATAACAAATCCCATGGACTATGCAGCTTAAACAACATTTATTTCTCAGTTGCAGAGGTTGGGAAGTTTGAGATCAGGGTGCCAGTACAGTGGAGTTCTGGTGAGGGCCCTCTTTCCGTCCTGCAGCTAGCGACCTTCTTACTATAGAAGGGGTAGGGGGAGTAGGGAGAGAAAGTGAGGGACACAGCATTCTGAAAACTCTGGTGTCTTCTTATATGGGCACTGATCCTACCACAGTGACATCCCCTCCAAATCTAGTTACCTCTAAAGGCAACTGTGTGGCTAGGGCATCAACATATGAATTTGTGGGGTATGGGGGACACAGACATTTAGTCCATAAACTAAATGTCCAAAAACTAAATCTTTAAGATGATGTCTGACTTCCTGGGCCAAAATCTTGGAGAATTTGAGGCTGCAGGAATCACATGAAATGACTTCAGCCTGTGATTCTGATTTTGGTTAATGTCTTTGGATCTCCTTGAAGTTGCTTTGTGACATGTGGCAAGTCTGTTCTCTTGGATTTGGGTTTCTTTGCTAATAATATAGTGGATGGACTAAATACCATCCTAGGTCTCTCTGGCTCTCACAGTCTATTCTATCATACCCTATTCTATGAGGTTTGGGATTTTCTAATTTCAACCAGTTGTGCTTGGCCCATCAGGCTGGGTGGGAGAGGGAGATGGTTTTGATCAACCAGCTCCTAAGTACATTTCCTTGTGTTTCTTCCCAGCCTTCCCGGTGCTATTTGTTGTACCCTGGGTTATTGTTCGTTTCCACCTGGAGAACACAGGGTATGTAATTTACCTGTTTTCACACTTTCATGAACCAGCAAACCCCAGGTATCCACAAATATAAGGAGAAGTACTAGTTTTCAAAGAGAATATCCACTTTGACCCTCAGACTATCTCTGCTGTTTATCTCATTTTTTTTGACCACCTAGAATATACTTAAAGATGTAGATAAAATAATCAAATTATGTAATATGGTAATTGCTTTATTAATTTAGTTACATGTGTCAATAACAAAATTAGTACAGATTCGCACAAAAATTAGTAGCATCAATTAGCAGTGTGGATATACATACAAGAATTGTTATTGTATTGTCACTCAGTGTGAAGAAATGAAATGGGTGAAGGGAGTCAAAAGGTACAAGCTTCCAACTGAAAATAAAATCATAAAGATATAGTGACTGTACAGCATGGTGACGATAGTTCACATTACTGTTTTTCATACTTTAAAAGTTGCTGAGAGAGTAGATTGTAAAACTTCTCATTACAAGAAAAAAAATGTAATTATGTGAGGCGATGGTCATCATTTACTGTGGTCATAATTTCACAGTATATCCATACACATAGAATCATTTTTATATGTATGTACCTCCATACATCAATTTATACACATAAATCGACATATACATACATAAAACATTAATGAGACCAATAGACAGTTCCATGTCAATTATATATCAATTAAAAAACAAACTGAATATCCATTAATATGGGAATCATTCAGCACATTGTGGCACACTTATATTGTGGAATATTTTGAGACTACTGAAAAAAACACGTTCGTTCTATACCTTTTGGCTTTTAGGGGTTGAATTTGAATATCATGTTGCTAATCCTGTTGCTGAATACTATATATCACTTGATCCCACTTTTCCTTCAAGTAATTATGATTTAAAAAAATCCCCTAATTAAAAATTTATGTTGATATGAACATGTGGAAAGGTACACACCAAGATAGTAACATTGAAGAGCTCCTTAATGGTAAGAGCTCTTTAATGGTAAATAAGGGATTTTAGCCCTCTGGTGACCTCTCCCACCCTGCAGGAGAATAATTGGTGGAAGTCAGTCTTGAGTATGAATATTCTGCTTCCAGAGGGCACAGTCTTCACATTCAACCTTACCTCAACTTTAAATCTGCTGCTGCCTGCTCTTTGCCATAGGTGCTGGACAAACAACAAGAATATGATAATCTGGTGGATCATCCGAGGACCCATAATGCTGTGCGTGGCGGTAAGGACCACCCCACCCACCCTATATCCTCTCTGAACTAAGCAGCTTTGGAGGATCCTGCCCCTTTCTCCAAATTCTCTGACTCAAAATGAGCCTGGGTCAGGCTCTTTGAGAAGCTGAGCTGTGAGTAGGATCTATTGAATATGAAGAAACAGGCTAGAAACATGTTTTTGTTCAGGGTTATACTACACACCATCTTTCTGGTTCTTCAAACTGTGGAAAGAAACTGTAATCAGCCCAGTGATATCATACTGAACAGCTGCCATGTGCACAAACCATAGGGACATAGGCGCCTTTTCTCATGGACAAGCCCTTGGATGGCAGGTTGGGCTATTGGTTTGTATTTTAACACCATTAACAAGAAGGAGGGGGAGACTAAAGGAACTGCTCTTAGAGGAGGAAGACACGATATTAACCCAAAGTTATGATAGACATTAGAGTCAGGCAAGAGATGTGCTTCTGAACTTGTTCCTCCTTAGGCCCTCTACCTTACCAGGTACCCTAGGACTTTCTGCCTTTCCAAATTTCCCAAGTCATCTCTTTACTCTTGCATTCCTGTCCTCTGAAGAGTTACAGTAGAAATCTCCCCATACCTTGAATTACCTCACCCCATTGAAACTCCCCTTTGCTGCATTACATCTCTCTTTTCCATGGTGAAAGTCAGATCGCAGGTAGTTGTTTAATTCTTCATCGTTGTAAAAATGAATGCATGAATGAGGATAGTGAAAGGATTCCCTCCCACTTCTCCCAGTTATCATTCCTTTTCTTCTGTGTGTTGTGTGCACTGCAGCAGGGCTCATGGGGATGGAGTGTTTTAACCCAAAAGAGTAGCTCTTAGCGAAGGCATTTCAGACTACAGTGTAGGGCAGATGAAGAGGGGCTTAGGTGGAGGAGTTTAGGGTTACTTGAGGCCTACTCCTGCACATGCACCATGTTGGCAATCACTTCTGTTAACTTGAAGGCTTATATCTAGGCACAGATGCTGTGATTTCAGAGAAGTATCACCAAGAGAGTTACATGTGATAATGCCTTATGTGCTATTTAGGACATGAAAGGGAGCATATGTTTGGGGGACCTAAGTGGCCCCCATCTTGTCACAGACTCCAAAAGGAGTTGGCTAGGTTCTTGACAAATGTCCTACTTGTGTGCAAATGAAGAACATCATCCAAATGTGATTGTTTATGAGAATCCTTGATGAATAGGTCCTCTGTGGTCACCCAGCTGGTGTTTCATTCTGTGGTGGTGAAGTTGTTACAGGGCAACCCTAATATAAAATGGGTTTGCCTGACTGGGTCCTCACCTGTGCCCTCAAAAGGCACTTATAATGCCCCAACTGCAGGCATACACGGCAAAGGTTAATAAAGGGCTTTATTTACAAAAGAAGGGGAAATAAAGTAATGAATAATATAAGGAGAAGAGAGGGAGACAAATCCATAAATATCCTACCAGTTCCTCCGAGCTGGAACCCAATGGCACACTGAGAGCTGGCTCCTAACGAAGAAATCCCCAAGACCCACATGTCTGCTTTTATGCCAAGCCTGGCTGCTTAACTCCACCCTCAGGCCCCAGTGATCCGCTCTTCGATAATGATCTTGTAGGATTTGTGTTTTTGGGATATTGTTGGTCTGGAGTGGGGGTTGGTGTCCACAAACCTGTTTGTGTAATCCCTTGAGGACTACCTTTCCCCCTAACAAAGTCCCACCTTCTTGTGGCCCATTGGTTGTTGCACATTTTCTCTGGTCTGTGGAAGACAACAAAGAACAATCAACACGGCCCTCATCACAGCCCTTCATTTCCAAGGAGACAGTCTGGTTGAGATTAATTTGTTGAAATATGTGCCTCTTCCCTGTTAAGATTACATGGTAAGAACAGAGTGGGAGTTCAACAAGTTACTAAACCAAGGACACGATGTGTATGTGTGTCTGTGAGGAAACACAGATACTCTATTAGAAGAGATACATTGCTTGGTTCTACTTAGTTTGTATTTAAGTGTTCTGTTGTGAACTATTCTTTGACTTGGAATTTCTATCATTCTTGTTGGCTTGTGGATTAGATAAACAGTCACTTGCCTGAAACTCTAGTCTAAACTCGTTGGGTATTGATTCTCCAGAAGCCAGTGAGGCAAGTAGTAACAGGTACATGTTGGATTCTGCAGCTTGTGTTTCAATACGTAGTTAAGGGGCTGTGCTTCTGGACAGAAGTACTGTGGACAGAAGTACTGGACACAGCACATTAGTACTCTGCTGGTCAATATCTCTAGAGACTTTCCTCCATGAATTGTCACCTCATTGTCTTCTCTTTGGCTCGCTCTCTGTTGCACATAGACATTCTCATGTCTTTAATTTTAAAAACAACAGCAATCAAAACTCTTCCAGCCCACAAATAAATGTGAGGAAATAAGATCTATATTCTGCATCCATTGTCAATGACTGGTCTATCCGCACGTTTCCCTTTATGAACAAGTCTCTTTCATTTGGTCTACACTGGCTATGCATCCTCTTGGTATTTTATCCACAGAACAAAACATTAGATTATGGCTTGTGCTCCCACCTGTGAACTGCAGCTTCTCCTAGTGAGCTCCTCATTCCTAAATGCAGTCTTATTTGCCTAAATTCATGTAAATCTCCTTAAAATTCTTCTCATAATGAGCTTCCAGAATTTTACTTCCTTTGTGGTTCAGGCTATTGCTATTTTTTACTTAGTGCTTTGCTGTCTCTAATTTCCCTTTGTTACAAAATGGATCCTCTTAACCTTCTTTCCTCCCTACAAAGTCCTCCTGGGTGATATCACCTACTCCAGAGGTCCAGGATTGAGCTGAGACCTCTGAGGTCCAGGCATAACTATTTAACTGCCTTGGGACATCTCTTGAGTCCAAAGCTTCTGAACTTCTCCCCCTTCTCTCTCTGTAGCTCCTCCTCCTCCAAGTGGTCACTAGTGAATGGCACTAAACTCAGGGGTCACCCCTGACCGCACATCTAACTAGTCATACAAATAAAATGTCTTAATAATTTCCAATCCATCGCCTCTGTGCCATCACTGATGCACTGCACTGTGGTATAACTTTATCTCTCTACCTGCCCCAGAACTCGCAAACTGCCTGCCGACTGATCTCATCTTTAGCAGTCTTGCCTTCATCTAGTCTGTTCTCCATAAAGCTGCTAACGTGATCTTTCTGAAATGCAGAATGCAAGTCTGACCAGGTCACTTGACTAGTGGAAATTCATCACGACCCCCCCATTGCTTTCAGAAGAAAACTTAAATTCTTTAATGTAACTGAAAGGTCCTGTAGGAAGTGTTTTTTCCAGTGTCAGGTCTCACAAAACTTGTTCTCATTTTCAAGCCCTTCCCACATCCAACTACTTGTTCTACCTTTCCAGAAGGTTCATAATCTCTCATGGACTTGCCTTGAAGATGTTGGCCAGGGCTGCAGCCATCTGGGACTGGAAGATGGCTGCCTTGGTGGCTCACACACAAGGCTGCTGGCCAGCTGAACTGGCTGTTGTAGGAGGACTCAGCCCCCCAGTGGTCTCTCCACAGGCTGCTTGAGTGTCCTCACAATATGGTGGCTGGTTTCCCCAGAGTGGGCAGTGGGGGTAGGAGGTGGGCAGATGGAAGCCATCTACTTAAGCACTTAGCCTCAGAAATCATATAGCGTTTTTTCCACCATATTTTTGTCATTAAATGCAAGTAACTAAGTCTAGCTCACATTCCAGAGGGATGGGAAAGTTAGATGCTGCTGTTTGAAGGGAGAAGTCTTGAGGAATTTGTGAGCATATTAAAAAATTTCTACTGACTTTGGCAATGAAGGGCTAAGTTTTTCCAGGCCTTTAAATTGTAGACAGAAGTCTAGGGAGGGGAGAATGCCTGTTTTCTAGTGAATTTTGTGGTACCAACAGGACCTCAAGTTACATGCCAGGAGGGTGGCAGTGCTTTATAGAAGGCAGGCAGGTGGCATTTGTTTAAGTGAATGAAAGGTTGTACTCAAATATAACTGGGTTTAATGATCAACTCAGTCTCTTATTATCTCTGCAACCTTGGGAATTACACTTGTCTCTCTGTGTCTCTTTTTCCTCATCCTGTGGCATAAAAGTAATATGAAGGTTGTTGTGAGGATTAAGTAAGATAAAATATGGAAAGTTAGCCTAATGCCTGGCATGGTTAAGTACTCAAGAAATGTTAGATAATAATACTATCCATGTAAATGTCCACTTGTCATTCCCAGTTAGCTGGAGTGGTGTCTCCCTGAGGCAGAAGAATACATTAAATGACTTTCCAAGAGCCTTTCAGTTGGTCTCAGAGGGCCTGAGGATTACTGCAAGCACTGACTGCCTGGCTACTGGCCACCGATTTGCAAGAACGAGGATGTGCTGGCAGGACCCAGGGTGACCTTGGTATTTATGGCCATGAGGGACCCAGCACTTACTTACACTTATCTGTTTTTTTTTCATTAAAGGTCAATTTCTTTCTCTTCATGAAAATCCTCAAGCTTCTCATTTCCAAGCTCAAAGCCCATCAAATGTGCTTCAGAGATTACAGATACAGGTGAGTGGTTGAGGTCAGTACCCAGTAGTTCCAGATCATTTTGATTCCTTCTGGCTGTGCTGGCACATCCTCTGGGAAGGCGAATGAGTTGCTTTAGTATGCTTCTCTCTTAGGACAAGTATCAGGGAAAGTCCCTTCAAGAAAGATGTTCTGGGGTCATACAGGGTTTTTGCCAGTGATGGGGATTTCCTGCCCTTCTGAAAAGGAAGCGAGTGGGGGAGTACTCAGGAACACACCCTTTACCCTGCAGGGAACTGTTAAAATGCCCCTGAGGGTGGATGGTAAATGAGGAATGAGGAAAGTCAAAAGAAGGGAGGTTTGACAGGCGTCTTTCTTTGGGAAGGAGTTGAGGTAGCAGGTTTAAGACATAGTCATAGCTCACAAGAGAGCGTTGGGAGTTTCTGAGACCTTGAGTAATAGTCCTTTTGGGGTCCATGGCAATACATTCTTCACACAGTCACCTTTTCTTTAGACTTGCCTTGGCTGTGCCCCATCTTCGGTTTTCCAGTGACGCTAAGTCAAATCATAGTTACTTTGAGATCTGCTGGCTGTGAACGCAAATGAGTGCAAGAGTAAATGAATGAATGAGCCATAAAAGGTCCCCTCCCGCCTTTTCTAGTTAGTGTTTGTTTTAATGGAACATGTGCGCTTAGCAGGGCTCTGGGGGAGGGAGTGATTTAACCCAAAAGAGTAGCTGTAAGGGTGGGGGTTTTCGTCCGCAAGGCAACTTGGAGGTGCCCTGGGATGGCTGTCCTAGCCTCAGTCTAAGAACTGAATGGGGCCTGACCTGGGTGCACTGAGATGGTATTTTCCCACTTGTTCGGTAAACATGAAATGAATTTGCTCACCCTGTGCCTGGGACAAAAGGTGAGTACAGCATAGACCCCTTCTCCGGGGAGCGCACGTGCTGACTTGCTGAAGACCGGACAGCGTGGCATGTGAGTCAGGAGGACCAGGCTGACCAGGACCCCAGGGGTTGACCTTGTGCAAGTATAGTGGCAGGAAAGGTGACGCTGGGCAGGTTCGGGATGGTTCTTAACAGACGGGGGTAATGGAAGGAGTCTTGGAGCCCTCAGTGGCTTTTCATGCTTTATTTAGTAGAGGTGGCCAGGTACATGGCAGGCATGGGTGTCGGGGGGCCGGGAGGTTGGCAGGCCTCCCAGCCCCTGGCGCATCTCACCCTCTCAGCTGCTTTGCTGCTCCTGCTCACGTTGGTCAGTCCTGTTGGTCCTGGCATCCTCATGATGCCGCCCACTTATGCCCGTGTCCAACACAGGTGCGCCCACTTGCGCATGCCCACCCTGGAATGCTCGCAGCACTGCAGGTGTCCAGCATCACAGTGGTGGGAGGGTGGAAAGACCTGAATTCTCTAACCCTATAGCAAGTCTCTTGACCTCCCTGGGCCTGCTCTCTGGTGGCTGTCACACCAACCCTGCCTGTTTTAGGGAGTAAAGGAGGTCATAGATCTATGACACCCGTGTGGGCTGCTTGTTTAGCCCTGAACCGCTGCAGGTTCTTGTCCCATGAAGCCATAAAAAGGAATTCACACACTTTTTTAGATGAGCAGAGGGAAGTAAATTTTATTAACGAGAGTAAAAGGTTTATTTAGAGGAAAAAGAACAAAAGCAACGACTCCAAGCAGCATTGCCAGAGAGGGGCGAAAGATGCCACTGTGGGCCTGTGTCTAGGGGATATTTAAACCTTTTTTTCCCTCTACTCTAAAATCCCATCACTCTGTTTTGTGATTGGCTCTTTCTCCTGATGCTACACTCCTCCGGGCAGATGTGCCCATTTCCCAGCTCTATCTTAGAGTTTCTCTTTTTACCTCCCCTGTCCAAGGTCTCCTAAAATTTACTGACCCAACCAGCCTCACCTTTGAAAATTTACTGCCCTTCTTAGCCCTCCTAAATTTTCTCGCTTATCTCAGAGCTCCCTTTACACTCCCCAAGCCCCTACCCGCACGATCTCTGACACTGCCTACCTAACCCTAATTTGCCCTGGGACTCATATGGCTTCCCAGTTATTCTGCTGTTCCCAGATAGTCTGCGGTCTGAGTGGTATTTGCCCAGGATCCAGACCCCAAATCCTGTCTACCTAAAACCTTCCCTCCAGGGGGTCCAGAAGGAAGAACACATATAGCTCTGGACTGGGCAAATATATACTGTTGTTGGCCCAAATCGTTTGCAAACACCACTAGCCTTGGGGCACTTGGGCCGGCTTGGACCACACAGAGCCATGCTGCCTCCCCCAGTGCCTCTGGTCCAGCCTCCAAGTGGCCGTCAGACACTTGACCCCTTTCCAAGCTCAGTCTCTTACCACTCTCTAGCCGGAAGTCTGAGGCTGAGGCTTGGTCTGCCCTCTGTGCGTCCATTCAGGGCTTGGTCTGCCCTTTCTGCGTCCATTCAGGGCTTGAGCTACCCTCTGTGCGTCCATTCAGGGCTTGGGCTGCCCTTTGTGTCCATTCAGGGTGGGCACTCAGAACAGCAGACTATCTGGGAGCAGCAGAATAACTGGGAACCTATATCTATGACCTCCTTTAATCCCTATACCAAACAGGGTCTGGTGTGACACCCACATTTTACACACCAGAAAGCATTGCATAGGCACAGCGGAATTCAAAGCATCCTGGGAACCCAATAGAGAACAAAACTCCAGGAGACAGAAACAGACAGCAGACAAATGTTAAGGCACCACTTTCTACACACCCTGCGTGGCCCCTGCAATAGCTTTCCATCCTGGCTGTTCATAACATCACCTGCCAGCTGGCCAAACACAGAATCTGTGAGCCCCTCCTCTGGACACTCTGACTCAGTAAATGAGGGATGGGCTCCACCCATAGTCTTCCTATGGAGATCAAGAAACAGCCAGAGATGCTCCAGTGAAATAAAGCATGGAATTTTCTGGTTTGGCCATGGCAAATGTATTTCTAAACAACCTCAACTTTCCCTTTTCCAGGATTTCCTTATGCAAAATCATGGCTTCCAAGCTTTTCTGATCCTATATTTTTATCAGTAATGGACTTTTGTACATGTCCCTCATCTTTACACATGGTCTATCGAACTGACATACATAATATAATGGGCACACCTAAATAGGAAATTGTAAAGGATAGATAATTACCTATTATCTTCTTTTATTTTTTCCAGTACTACACGTGTTGCTTTGCACTTTCCTGAAGTGTTCACACCCATTTAAGATCCAGTGCTCTAAGGAAGAATAAATCAAGACAGTGGCTCCTGACTGAGCAATGAGTCTAGACAGAGATTTTGAAAAGAGAAAGAATAATGTACGCATGTATCTGGAATGTCTTTTGACTTTCCACTTTTGTTAGAGGAAAACATTTGAGAAGAGGCTCTACCCTGCATAGATGCTGACCTAGAGGTCTCAAGGTGACACCTCACCTTGGCAAATTTGCTGCCACTCGGGGACTGTCCTGGAGGCCTATCGGTGCTCTCAAATGGCTGAGACTTGAGACTTTGGAGGACTGACGGGTGCAGAACGAACGCACAAGAAACTCATATACAAACCACACTATGTCATTATTCATTCTTAGGGTATGTGGAAGATAGAGATGAGGTAGTTTCCTTTTAATGCCTGCACTGCTGATAAAGGTATGGAAGGTACCGGAATCCAAAATGGTCACCAGTTTTGCTTGGTGATCACTTTGTCAAAACAGTGGTCGGTGTTGACAGTGGCCCGAGAAACCGTCGCTGTGCTGCAGCACCACAGGCCTGGTGAGAGGGAGGCTCCTTCCCTGGCCTCGCAGAGAGCGCTAGAGAAGGCCAGACAGCTCCTGCTGCTTTGTGAGCATCCCTGCTGCTTTGGTTGGCCCTCTGCCTTCTGGTTACTTGCTTTTCTTCTCCATGCAGAGCACAACTGATAAGATTCCGCTTACTACTCAGCATGATGTGTCCTGTCTCTCAGGACACACCCATGCACTTTATCTTACTCCCTGGGCTGGTGACTTCTCCAGCAGCCATGAGCCCATTTGCCCATTATGTCCCCCAAGCAAGGCTCTCTTCATTATTTCCCAATTCTGAGGGGGCTGCATCCTGTTTACCCCTGTGGGTCATCAGCACCCCAGCCCCACTGCCCTCTTCCGCATAGGAAAGTTCTGCTCTTGCACATCTCCCTCCATGTCTGTTTCCCACTAGAGGCCTGTGCTAAAGTAAGGAGCAGGGGGCCATGGTGCTAGTGCATTCTGTACAAGTCACACAGCTTTTGAGAACTTTAAGGATGCAGCCCTTAAGAGTTGGCCCGCCTCCACAAAGATATTTTAGGAAAGTTTAAACACATTTAGGCCTTGCCAAAGAGACAAGTTTCTAAGAACCAGAGGACAAGGAGTCCCTGGGCTTCCACCATTCAAGTGGAGAGAACTGTAACTGGCCCATCTGTCTGGGCCTGAGGGGAGTGGAGCCAGGAGGAGCACGTCAACAGAACCTCAGCGTGTGGTTCCCAGCACAGAAGCAGCTCTTTCCTCCAGATAAACAGCCCTAACCCCCATGAGATGACTTTATACGGGAGAATCATTTCTTAACATGCTCAGTCCCAGAGACCCTTCTGAACTGACTTTCTTGTGGGCACTGAAAGGCAAAGAAATGGCAAACATGGAATTAAAAGTGATTGCAGTCATTGAGGATATAAGCAACTTCAGAGAGGGAGAGCTTCTTAAAAAATAGTGATAGCTGAATTCTATGGCTCATGCATCACACACTTGTTCTGAGGGTTTGTCACGTTATTTAATCCGTACGACACATCAGTTGTTACTACTAATGACATATTTTATTATTTGAATATGTCATAATTGTAGTAATAAAATTCTCATCTTTACAGAGAGGCTAAATGACTTGGCCAAGGCTGCATCTCGAGCAGTGGTTGATTTGGGGATTTGAACCAAGCCCTCTGCCCTGCTGCCTTTGACCTCTCAGCTCCCCACATCCCACTGTATTCCCTCATGCACCAGAGCAGATGCTCAATAAATATTTGTTGAATAGCTAAATGACTGCAATAAACTGAACCGTTTAAATAAACAAATAATTTCAGATAAAAAATAAGCATAAACACTCGATAAAAGTAAACTGCTACAGATATTTATGGATTTTCATCTAAACAGGGACACAAATAGTATGTTGAGTAAGGAGAAGTTAGAATAAGGTGAAGGGGCAGAGGTAAAAAAGGCAGTGGCAGGAGGGAAGAGCACAGTGGACTGTGGTGAGGACTACGGTGCTTTGGCGGTGGGAGAGCTATGATGACTACTCCTGAGGGGGGAAATTCTCTATGGTCAAAATAGTGGCAAGGATGCAAAACAATTAAAATTAAAAAAATAAAGAACAAGGTGAAGAATAGGGGAGCCCTTCTGACATCCATCAGAGAGAGGAGGATTAATAAAATGATCCAGAAGTTCACCAGAAAGATGTTTATTCTTGAAAAATCACCCCATACTAAATATGGGATCCTGGATCAGTTCCTGGATCATGAAAGGTTTGTTAGTGGAAGAGCTGATGAAATGATGAAAGTCTGGTGTTAGTTACTAGTCAAGTACCAAGGCTGTTTTCTCAGTTTGACAAGTGTAGGATGGTTATGTCAGAGTTAGTAGTAGGAGAATTGACTGATGGGTATGCGGTGGCACTTTGTACTGCCTTTGCTACTTTTCCACAGATCAAAAGTATTTCACAGTAAAAAGCATATTTAAAAACAATCAGTGCCATAGCATAGCCTAAAGGACAAGTTGATTATAGGACATAGGTCTACAGGTAAGGATTTGACAACCCACATAACGCAGAGCAAGGGCTGCAAACCTAAACCCTTGTCATAATCAGCAAGTAACATGAGTGGATAATGTAGACTCGAGGGGGAGCTGAGGACAGCCACTGCTAACCATTGCCAAGCAGGAATTGGGGGCCATTGTTACCAGAGCTCCTAATTTTTCTAAAGAAGTTGGACATCTAGCTGTCTGAGCTAGAAATCTCCTTAATATTTAAAGTAAAGATGGCGCCAATACCTCAGATAACTATGGGCATAAACAAAGAGAAACACAACCTGGGGTGACCACTTTGCAACCTCCAAGCCAGAGAGCTTTAAAAATATTCCTAGAAATTAAAAAACAAAACCAACTTTTAAAATATTCTCTCCCTTGGAGCACCTTCATGCTGTTCAGCTAAGTGACTGCTGTGGGTGTGGGTGTGGGTGTGGGCTGGGAATGGGTGGGAGCTTGGCTCTGGAGAACCACAGAATCAAGGCCTGTCTCTCAGGCTTCCCAGCGCTTGCCTCCCCTTGACCGCCAAGACCCTACTCCCTGCAACCCAGGCCACCAGCAGACTCTTCTCCTTCCCGATGACCCCTCTTTCCTCCTAGTTGTTTTAGGGGGCAAAGGTAAAGTTTTTTGTTGCCTTGATGACTTTCCATCTGCATGATTCTCACAGACACAGATTCTAGAAAGCTTTTTTCCCCTCAAAATAAGTAAGTAAATACGAAATGGTAGGTTCTAACGCTAGGACAGAATTAAGCCTTTCACTCTGGGATAGAAACTTCCCAGAATCACTCGAGGATACTTGAGGCATCATAGTGGTCTCCTTCTGGCCCTTTAAGACTTGGGCCAAAAAAGTCATTACAATTAAGCTCTTGTTTTTCCAATGTGTATAAGACAGTAGCTTTGTTTGTGCCCTGAACATATGGGAGTCACCTTTGCTGAAGTTGTTAGTTTTAAATCAAGAGGCAGCTTGATGATGGTAAAGACCAGTCATTCCTAATTGTGACTGCTCCTCAGAGTCTCACAGGAATTTCTTAAAAGGTCCCTTCCCAGGACCCATCCCCCAGAAGCTCTGATTCAGGGAGTCTGTACTGGAACCTAAGGAAATCTATGTCTATATGCATTTATATATATAAACGGATACACTGTGCACATATATATACACTATATATTTCAACACGTGCATATTACATACTTTTACACATTTTACATTTTACATACATGTAAACACATGTATTTTATAAATGCATGTATTTATATACCATGTATAAAATACATACACACATTTTTATTTTTATTTTTTTTTCCTTTTTTTTTTTTATTAGTTATATTTGACATCATTTGTAGTCCCCAGGGGGTACCCACCACCATTTCACCCGTGCACCATCACCTCAGT
>JAGFMF010012125.1:393433-461554 GCA_019455555.1 Galemys pyrenaicus | reverse complement strand
CTGTACAGAAGCTTTTTATCTTGATGTAGTCCCACCTATTTATCTTCTCTCTCATTTTTATTGCTTTGGGGACTGCCACCTCGAAGGCACTGTTGAGGCATACACACATTTTTAAACTCTGAAGCAATTCTAGTAGTCAGACACTTTTGGGGCTGCCAGTGCGCATTCTGGAGTGCTTGGGCCCCAGCTGTGTACTTTACATGTGGGTGGTAAAAAGGAGTGTTTGATTTTTGTGTGTAGAGTATATACAACAGCGAGCTTCCCTGCAGCGCATTTTATGAGGACCAGCTCCTCGCTTCCTGTAGCCCTTGCTGTCAGCAGGGTTGAGGGGCGGCAGGGGGCTGGAGTGAAGTTCTGCACGGATTGTGCAAGGCTGAGCGTGAAGTCAGAAACTGTGCTTCCAGGTGTGATTTCCCACTTTGGCGCTGTGTGACCAAGTCCGTTTCTTTCCCCTCTCAGACTCAGGAAAGCACTAACTTCAAGTCCTGACTAGAGAAAGAGACAGAGGTAGGGAGTGGGCAACATATCCAGCCTGGAAGGGATGTGGTGTCCCAATCTGACGGCCGCATGCACAGAAACCTCTCCACCAGCAAAATGTAAAATACGTAGCGATGTTATCACATATATGGGAAATTCATTCATGCCTGCATGCATGCATGCGTGTCTCCTGAGCATCTGCCACGAGTCAGATGTAAGCATTCATCAGTGCTTACATCTGACCACGCTGACCCTTCAGGCATTCAGTGTGTAACCAAGGAGACAAGCTGGACTTTCTATTCCTTATCGATATGATAAGAGCTGCAATGAAGGCATGCTCGGGAGAGCAGGAAGTGCTGCTACTTCCAGTGTCACGCTCACGGCAGTTGTCTGGTTGTCATTGCAGATTGGCAAAGTCAACACTGGTCCTCATTCCTTTGCTGGGTGTTCACGAGGTGGTCTTCTTTTTTGTCACCGATGACCACATTTTTGGATTTCCAAAACTTGTACGGCTGTTCTTTCAGTTGACCCTGGGCTCCGTCCACGTAAGTAGGTGTTAGAACCAAGATACTTCACTTTGGCGAAAACAAAATGCTCATGATCCAGACTCAGAATGAAGAGAGCCTGCAGCTAGAGAAAATTCTGGTAGCAGCGGGCTTTATTGGTAAGGGCTTTGGCATTTGAAGCATGTGGAGATGGAAGTGTCACCTGGGTTCTGCCAGTGTGACTGGGTGACTAAGAAGGGAAAAGTGGTCTGTTTCCTGGGCTGTAATAGCTGGTGTGACTCACGATCATATTAACTGTGAGTGCCAACATGAAGCCATTTATTAAGTGCCTATTTTTGCTGGGTTCTCTGCAGAGCATTGTGTAAACGAACATAGCCTGCTTCAGGTGGTGTATACAGAACTTTTAGGGGGCAAGTTGGGTGGGGGCCAGTGAGTGGAGACCACAAGGCACTTGAACCCTGTCCGATGCATAGGGCCTGAGACAGGAAGCTAGCTGTAGTTAATTTACCTAGATATTTTGGGTACCTACTGCTTATGTTGTCATTTATCATTGACAAGATTAAAGTGACAAAATTGTTATTATTTCTCTCGATTCTGTGGGTCAGAATCCAGGTCAGACGTAGCAGGAATGGCTCACCTGTCCTCCCTGTGATTGCTACTGGGGCTGGAACATCTCCACTCAAACTCTAGTGCCTAAGCTGGGAAAGCTCTAACGGGCAGGCTGGCATGGCTGAAATTCCTGGGGCTTCATTTCCCGGTGTCAAACCCACTCTTCACACAGTCTTAGTACCTCTCTCTGGCTGCATCTTCTCACTTCATAGCCTCTCCATGGGTTTGGGGGGTAGATGAACTTTTTAAATGGCATGAAAGGACAAAAATCAACAGTGATCAGGCTTTCTGAATGCTTCAGCCTGGATTTGCACAACAATACCTCAGCTGCTCTCTCAGAGTCAGCCTTGACCAAGGGGACTATGTAAGGTCACAAATATGGGGAGAGGAGACTCCCTGGTGGCGCAGTGGGTTGAGCGACACGCTGTGAAGCATCCACAACATAGCAGCACAAGTTCGATCTCTGGCCAGGGAGGAGACCCACATGGCGCAGCAGACCTCTCCTGCCTGTCCTGCTGTTCCCTCAGCAGTGTATTTCAGTCGATCTGCCTGTTCTGCTCTCCACTCTGTCTCTGGTGACTCCTCTCACCTCCCGCGACTCTGGCCTGTACCCCAGCTCTTGTATGCATAAATAAATCTTTTAAAAAAACAACAACAAATATGGGGCGATATGACTCATCAGCAAAGGCCAATGTGTAAAAGATAACCATGACTGTAACAAGCCCTACATAGTAGGTAGTCATCTTGGAATCAATCATTTAAAATCCTAGTATGGGTACAGAACTTCTGGAATAGAGGAAAGATGAGCTTGGCAAGCCCTCTTCTCATTATGCAACAATAAAATTGGACGAAATTGTCCATAATCATTTGAGGACCTTGGAAATCAACCAAGGGCATACAAGAGGTTGAAAAGAGTTAATTTAAGAGAATTTACTGACCCTGAAAAGAACAGTGGAGTCTGTGTTGTATTGGCTTGTACAGGGCTGGTCTTCCAGCAACTTGTCCATCTGTGAGGAAGTGCTGGAGAAGTTTCAGAACTTCATGCAGAGGGGACCAACTCAATATGATCAGAAGGCAGAAAATCCCACACCCCTGGCTTTAGACCATTTTAAAGATGAAAGACTAGAGACCTTCAGGTGTGAGAACTCGCATATGCTGATAGGTGTGGAGGTGAGGTTTGTAGGTTCAATTCAACCCTTGCCTGTTGCCCTCTGTGCACAGGTACCCTGTGAGGCTCGGGACCAGGAGACTCCAAGTTCCATAGATCAGCGTTGCCAGAGAGGGTTAGGGACGGGACTCGGTGGACAAAGAGGAAGTGCCTGCCACTGTCCTCTCGCCAGAGCGCCCGGGCACAAGGCCTGAGATGTGCTGTGGGCAGGTGACAGTGGGTTCTTTTCCCTCCTGTTAGAGCTGAGTTGACGTGGCTTTGAGCTGAGTGAGAACCTGTTGTTGACTACTTTTTTCCCATTTTGTAACCATGTTTAATGTATTTCAATCTTTTCAGATTTCAAAAGTCTCAAGTTTAGCAATTTGGATTTCCTATGTTGTTTGGTCTTAATCGTCTTTAAAAGGGTAACCCCAAATTAGAAACAGAACAAAAATCTGCAGCTGTCAATAGTATTCCGTGGTCTTCTTCTCCCTGACTCACGTGAGCCCTGGATCAAAGGATCTTGCATGCCCAAAGCACGTCCCTGTAGAGCTAAATGAGACAGATCTCTGAGAAGATTCCTAACCTATCAGACTCCTCTGGCGAGGGGGCATTTCAATCATTCATTGCCCTGTAACAGACTATCCTACCATGTCATTGGCGTACAGCAGTAACCGTGTTATTACCTCTAATGAACTGTGCTGCTGCCCTCACAAGGTAGTCCTCGTGCTACATGTAAGTTTTGCTTGGGGCTGCAAACATCTGAAAGCTCAACTGGGTTGGAACACCCAAGATGGCCCACTGACATTAGGTGAGGGTTAGGGCTAGGCTGACATTCACTGTGGCTGTTGACCTCCATGTGGCTTCCCTTGTACTTAGGCACCTCAAAGCATGGGGTTGGGGGGAGATGGCAGAGCACCCCAAGAGCAAATGATCAGGGAGCGGGAGTAGAAGTTTAAGGCAGAGACTTGGAAGTCCTTGAAAGTCACTTCTGCCACACTGTGTTGGTAGAAGGAGTCACAAATTCATCTCAGATTCAAGTGGAAGGAAAATCAGGTACTCTTTTATGTGAGGGTTAACAAACACCTACAGGGAGGGGAGGAATCCTTGGTGCCATCTTTGGAGACCAGCTGCCACAGTGGATCATTTGGTGCTGCAATCCTTAAAGGATGCCAAGAATGAAAGGGGGCTCTGAAGGGTGCTTGGTACCAGCACTGAGCCTGAGCTCACACTTAGTGGCATGTGCTGGCAGACTTCCCCTTCTCCCCACAAGACAGAGGTGAGAACATGCGTGGGTAGCCACGTGGGTGCACATCCGAGGGGTCAGATCTCAGTGAGCCCACCATAGGCATCAGCAGGAATCAGCCCTGGACCTAAAGCCTTCCTTTCCTTGCTGCTTTGGAGGAGGGGCTTCGTTCTTCCAGAGGTTTATTGCTTGGAGAGTTTCACCAGCCGTCTGCCATCAAGGGGTCTTTGGAGAGACTGCCAGTAGCAGTGAATATAAATGAGATCCATATGTTCATTGGGACTCACCTTCTACCAAGCCAAACTTCACGCCACCTCTTCCCTTTGTTCCAGGGGTTCATCGTGGCCCTGCTGTATTGTTTTGCCAATGGAGAGGTATGTTTTCCAGGCTACTCTCATGTGAGGCTGGGGCTGGCATCCCACTCTCCCTGGAGGTTTCCACTTATGGGACGGTGCCTCCAGGGAATGTGCCGTGATCACATCCTTGGATGAGTGGGAAAGGGTACTGGGATAAGGGTAAGGAAGCTCAGAACCTAGCCCTGTCCTGCCCTGCAGGAGATGTGCTGGGGGTATCCACGTGTGGTACAGGTAATAAGCTTGACCTTTGAGGTACAAAAGTCTGTTTTGAGCCTTGCTCACCCACTTAGGTGCCCTGTGAGTTGCCATGAGGCCACTGTATCTTTCAGTCTCAATTTCTACTCTGTGAAATGGCAATAATAATTGTTCCTACCCTGTCCTGTTACCCTGCACATGCTGAGCTCACAGTAAAGGCTCAATATCTGGTAATGAGGATTATTTTTATTATTATTAATGTTATCATGCAGCCCCAACTAACTCTCTGCTTCCTGGAAAGAGGCTTGAAAGGGGGCAGAGCAGAGGCCAGAGCAGTTTCCCTGTCTTTAGGGTGTGGTCGTTTCGAGCCACCTTCCTCCCCACTCCCCATCCCAGGTGCAAATGTTTATTGTCTCCTCCCACCAGGTACATAAGCTGCTTTTTTACCCCCTGAGACCACATGTCCAATCTATCTACCAACCTACCTACCTATCTATTTATTTATTTTACATTTATTTATTTTTTATGTATATATTTTACATCATTCTTCCTTTTGCCCAATGCATGGGAACACAAGGTTCTTGGCAGCAAAATCCTCCTCCATCTCACTGCTGCTGCTTCCATATCTTCACGAGGGGGCTCCTTCTCCTACAAGCAGGTGTCAGTGCCACCCCTTCCCCAAGTCCTTTCCTGAATACCAGATCTCATGAGACCACTCACCATCCGCCGGATGTCATCAAGGTGTCATTGCCACCTGCTCTGCTCACCTGTAATTAGTTGCTTCTTTTTGTCTGTCTTCCCCAATGAGGTGAGTTGCCTAAAGAGCCACAGAGTAGCCATTCAGTAGACACTGCCGAGTGGACACAGGACCGAAGGCGTCCAGGACAGTAACCCTGCCCTCTCTTTAACTGGCAGGTGAAGGCTGAGCTTTGGAAGCACTGGTTTCGCTTCTTACTAGCCCCCAACTCGGGCTGCAGAACCTGGTTCCTGAAGAACTTCCGATTCCTGGGAAAATGTCCTAAGAAGCTCTCGGAGGAGGAGCGCACCAGGACGCTGCAGAAACTGAGACCCTTGCCTGGCAGCGAGCGGCTCGTGTACCTGAGCACCCAGGGCCCAGGGCAACGGGGCCCCCGGCCTCCACGGGGCAGCAGCCTGTCGGAGAGCAGCGAGGGCTACTTCACGATGGTCCACACCACGGAGGAGATCCTGGAGGAGAGTGAGATCTAGGGAGGACACCGTGCTCTGCTCCACTCCTGGGGGACCCCTGGCATGGCTGCGGGAGGAAGGGCCAAGCAGATGGAAGTTTTGGGGTACAGATTGACTCACCTTCCCGTGCATACGCCCGCTTTGTCATGACGTCGGTGTGCGGTTCTCCATGGTGCATATGGAAGAGGCTTGTAAACACCACTTCTGTCTGCCCTCGTCATCCTATCACTGATGCCAGAGTACACGTTCCAGAATGAACACTGGCCCTGAATGCCAGTGAGTAGACACCCAGGCTGCAGAAGGATGTCTGCTACGGGACAAGGCCAGCCAGCCTCTGCCTGACTCCTCGTGCAACAGGCTTCCGTCTGGGGCTGGGTTTGGGGTATCAGAGGCCCAGTTGGGAAGGTGAGAGTGGATCTGGGACGACAGGCAGTGATGGTAGCTGTCACAAGCTCCCCAGGAGGCTCTGCTGCAGGCCCACCCTGGAAACACTGGGCAGGCTATGTGGGAGCTGGAGGTCCCTGTGAGCTGCCCATGCATCCAGCAATTCAGCTGTGACCCGCCTGCCCTCCCAGACAGTGTGGGACCCCACATCGCCCACCACCCACTCCTTCCTATCTTCCTCTTGTCAGGTATTTCTTCCTCTTTCCCTGTCTCAATCCATCATCCATGGTCAGCAGAGTTTCATTAGTAGCAGTCACATCCTCTGAGGGTTCGCCCAGCCCTCTGCTGCCCCCCACCACCCAGGTCCTTTCTTCTCCTTTCTGGCTCCACCTGCCTTTCAGAACTTGGCTTCTACGAGTTTCCCTGCCCTCCGACCCTCTCAGGGTCAGGAATGGTCTTGCCAGCTTTGGTTTTCTATTGACATTCTGGGGGTCTCCTCCGCTGCTCCTTGTCCCTCCCTGACCCTAGTCCCTGCTGATAAGAATTCCACTCTCCCATGGGTGGATGCTGACAGCCACAGGGGGCCTGGTCAGATGCTGGGGCATGACCTAACTGTGGCTGACCTGAACACACTAAGAGGAACAGACCTGGGGGAACCCATTCTGCTGATGGGAAACCTGAGCTGTGCCCCAGACCCTGAGTGGAGGGTACTTCTGGGGGCTGGGAGGGCCCAGACAATTAGGGTCAGACTGAGAATGAAACTATAAGGCAAGAGGCTGAAGGAAGATCAAGGCAGGAACACTATGTGGGAATAGGGGGTTAGCGCCTGGGAGTGTTGCTCTTCTAGCGGGTGAAATGTATGTGTACGTGGTGAGGGTACGTCGCTGTGGACCACTTTATGTTAGGGAGGGGAAATGATGCTTCTTCAGTAAGGGTGCCAGATTTAGCAAATAAAAGTACTTGATGCTTGATTAAATTTGACCTTCAAATCATCTTCTTGTATAAGTATATCCTACAGTATAAGTATATCCTGTAGGGTAGGATATACTTATCTGAAATTCAGCTGTCATTGCACTCTTTTGTCAGAAATACTCTGCAGTGGGGCCAGGATGAGTGTGAGGCAAGTGAGGTACTCGCTTCAGGTACAAAATTGATAAAATTCCCTCAGTTGTCAGGATAAGTATTTTTTAATGAAATATTTAAAAAATGATATCCACAAACTATAGCCCATAGGCCATTTATAAAAATAATGTTTTATTGGAACCAGGCAAGCTTACATAAATAAATATAGGCTTTGATTCTGATTATAAAATTTTAGAATTTTGCTGTGTCTGAGCTTTTTTTTTTTTTTTTAAGATTTACTTATTTATTTATGCTGAGGTACAGGCCAGAGTTTTGGGAGGTGAAAGATTCACCAGAGACAGAGCGGGGAGCAGAACAGGCAGATGGACTGCAGTACACTGCTGAAGGGAGCAGCAGGCGAGGCAGGCGAGGCTGTGCCATGTGGGTTCCCTCCCTGGCCGGGGATCGAACTCACACTGCTGTGCAGTGGATGCTTCACAGTGCGGCACTCAACCTGCTGCGCCACCAGGGAGGCCCTGTGTCTGAACTTTTTAAACATTACCTTTTATTTTTAAACAATTGCATCATAATGTTCTCTCTCTTGATTACCAGGTTTTTGCATACCCTCCTTCCTATACATTTTGCATGTCTGTCTTGCCCAGTCTCTAGTCCCTGCTCTGCTCTGCAAAATGGGGAGGTGAAGCAAGAGCATTAGGTAGGTGGATAATAAAGCAAAGGTTTGTATTGGGTGTTCAGATTACTCCTAGTTCAATCACTAAAATTGATGTCCTCCTAACTTGTCTTTCTGCAAATGTCCCTGCCTTTGCTCATCATTCTATTGGCACCTACTAACCTGGGGCGCTCTTCCTCCTCCCCAGTTGTGCCCAGAACAGCCAGCTCAGAGTAGGCCACATGGTGCAACAAGACAAGACAGAATGTCTTGGGAGCATCAGGTGCTGTCGGGGGTCAATTATACAGACCCTACCTCTCATCGGAGGACCTTTATTTTCCACTCAAAGCATTTGTAAATATGCGCTTTGCTCTTACTCCACAAATGGGCAGCACGCACACGCTGCTTGATCTTGTCCTGCTCATGATTAAAGCAAATCAATTGGATTGGACTTGTATTTTGTCCTTTCTTTTGCATCTCCTTCTCCCTGGAAGTGAAGGTCTCTCACTTCATAGGATCCTGGGAGAATCCATGCACTGTTCCAGGCCAGAAATGGGAAAAAATGGGGTGGTATCTAGCCTAAGGTTCTGAGTAGTCCCGTGTCTCAGGGCCTACGAGGAGTGGGCAGAAGGCCCCAAAGCATAGGTCAGAGGTCAAAAGGGCAGAAGGCAGGTGTCCTCCCTCTTCTAGATCACCCCTCCCCCACCCAGATCATTCACTTTGCTGTTTACCTTGAATGTCCAGCCTAGGCATTTTCAATCCTGGTTACAGTCACCTGTAACTTCTAGAGACTTTCTAGAAGCATTGATAGCTGGGCCTGAACCAGGATTCTAACTGAATGGATCTGGGTGGGTCTCAACATCAGCATTTTTAGGAATTCCTGAACATTTTTTGTTGTGGTCAAACATACCATTTTAAAACTTTTTAAGGGTACAGCTCAGTGGCATTAAGTGCATTCACGTTGTTGGCAACCACTCCCCCCATCCTTCTCATAAACGTTCTCATCTTCTCAAACTGAAACTCTGCATCCATCTCTCTACCTCTCCTCTCCCCTCTCCACAGTCCCTAGCATCCACCTCTCAATTTTCTGTTGCTATGAATTTGATTACTTTAGGGATCTCATACATGTGGAATCAAACAGTATTTGTCCTTTTGCAACTAGCTTATTACACTCAGTGTAATGTCCCCAAGGTTCATCCGTGTGTCAGAATTGCACTTCTTTTTATAGCAGATATTACATTGTATGCATATTTGATTCTGTGGACAGTGTTTGAGCCCTGGTAAGCAGAGAGAAGGTACTGACAAAATCTATAAAAACTGCTTCCAGGGTCAGTGATAACAGCTATCTCCATGACGCATGCCACTCTGGGCGGAGTCTTCTAACAGACTTGAATTCACCAGCAGCCAAGCACATGGCTTGGACACGTGAGGAGCACTGTAGCCATGGCTATGGTGGCAATGGGGTGACTGATGGCAGCTGGCACTAAAGGATCTATTGGTGATACTGTGGGAACTACCTTCTGGGATGCTGAGAAACTCCCAGGGTTTAACTACACAAGATGCTGGGCTTCTGTGAGAACACTTTGGATATTCTTGATGAGACTCAATTCTGCTCTTGAGTTTACACTTACATGCAGAAGCAGAAATTCAGAGACATAAAGTGATTTCCTAGTTTCTAGAGTAGACATCTATTTTTATAATCCACCCCAATTATACTAGTAACACTCAAACTTTCCTCTTGGTAACTACATGTCTCAGTCTATGAAGTTTGAATTGTTCCCAATTCCATCTTCAGCTCCAAAGATGGGCATCAACATCAACTTGGTCCATCAGAGCATGGTAACCTCCTGGCACGAGATATTGGAGCTATGGATGGGCATCCACCGATCAGAAACCAGTGGGAGACAGTCCTGGTACTTTGGCTGGGACTGTCAACAGAAAGCCATTTCCTCTTATTTCTTCTGAAATTGGAACCAGGAAGAATTAACTTGGATCTCTGGAAGCCACCTGACAGCTTGGGGAAAAAGACTTCTTGAGAAAGGAGTTACCAAGAGGTAAAGAAAGAACCCTGAGACATCATTGGAATCTCTGTTTTAAGCTAGACCTAAAGCTCATGCTGCTTCTGGAATTCCAGTTTCACGAGTCAATAAATTCCTACTTGTACCTGATTCTTGCTGCGTCTTCTGTCCAGTGCGTGTGGATGAGTCTTGATGACATAACGCTTCACTCTTCCATCTCCTCTTTTCTGAAGTTGGACTTTACACTGCTTTCTGGTTCTCTCAACATCTTCCCCACAGAATGCCCTAGAACTGTACAAGACCACAGCCCAAGTGGCCCTGCTACTCCAAGTTAACACATTTGCTAATTAGGTTATCCTTCTTTGTTTCTTCACTGGCCAATAGATGATTCAATGGCCCCAGACGAAGAAGGTCATTGTGCAATGGCAATCCTTTTAGACTCAAGTGACACAGATGCCCTGAGCTTAGACAAAAGTGAAATGCCCCAACCTCATACTCCAACCAACTGGATTCTCAAGGATGGCGTGTGGGGTGGTGGAAACGAGGCACTGAGCCTTCTGGTTGTAGCTCTAGTCACCTGAGCTGGACTCGAGGTCCTTTTCTGCCCACTGAGGTGATCCTGGGTGATCCTAGGCCCTGGGTCATGCTAGGCCTTGGGTGATCCACTGTGTCTGACAAAGGAGAGGTGTAGGTGATTTTGAAAATACCTCTCTTCCTCCAGAACTGCTGCCTGGGATGTGTACCTCTCCTCCATTTTCCAACTCCAAAGTTATATAATCTTAGAACTCTCTGTCCTGTTATGTCTAGATCAAAACTATTGGGGCCGCCAAGTGTAATCAAAGGGCCTCTGATTTAAATACCAAATTCGACTCTGACTCTCCAGCAGCAGGGCCCCCATCTATACCATGGATTAAAAATGCCTCCATCAATGAACTATTGCTGAGACTTGAGCTGAATTCCTGGCTTATAGGGGAAGCTCCATGGCAGAACTCTAGAGTTCTAATTACTCTCACATTTGTCCTCCACAAAGAGCAGGCCTATCTGGTGGTGGTGACTGTGCTACAGCTGTGTTTGGGGGAATAACCCCCAATACCAGCGCACACAGGCTCTCCTGCTCCGGGGTTGTATCTGGTTGGTCAAGTATACAGACATCCATATATTTTCCTAACCTTATTTTCTCCTAGGTTTAAGATGAGAATAAATGGTCAGTGACAAAACAATAACAACCATGACCTTGAGACCCTCTGATGGAGTTCTGAGGTGTTCCCAGCTCTGGATCTCTGCTCAGGCAGTGTGGGCCACTAGGCTGCCCTAGCCTGGCCGCTGCTCATTCCGCTGGAGGACTCTGGGCAGCTGCTTCCTGTCTTTGGGCCTCCTTCTCCTGTCTCATTTAAAATGAGAGGGCTGGGCCTCCCTGGTGGCGCAGTGGGTTGAGTGCCGCACTGTGAAGTATCCAAGGCACAGCAGCATGGATTCGATCCCCGGCCAAGAAGGGGACCCACATGGCGCAGCAGACCTCTCCTGCCTCGCCCGCTGCTCCCTTCAGCAGTGTACTGCAGTCCATCTGCCTGTTCTGCTCCCTGCTCTGTCTCTAGTGAGTCCTCTCACCTCCCGTGACTCTGGTCAGCTTTGTGTGCATGAATAAATAAATCTTTTTTAAAAAATGAGAGGGCTTAGGGACAGCTATCTACCTCTCACTATATCAAAACTGGGCTTGTCAATATGCCTGGAAATGAGCAACTCTCCCTGTAGTTCCCATCTCGGTAGATGGCGTCACCATCCACCCACTATCAAGACACAGTGCACAACCTGGCTGCCATCTGTGCTCCTCCCCTCTCCCCGGCAGCCAGTCAGGTATGTCTGCCCCTAAAGATCTCCAGAGCGACCTGTTCTCTCCATCCCACTGCTGTTCCTGGCCAGGAATGCTCAGGTGACAATAAACGTGTGATCACCACCTGGGACTGCAGGGCTGCCCCCTGGCGTGTTTCTGCCCAGCAGAGGGTTCTCTTACAAACATAAATCCCTCATGCCTTGTTCTGTAAGCCCACATGGTGCCCAACACCCCAGCGTGAGGCTGTCCCTCTCCCCAGGGGTTGCAGGAAGAGCTTGCATGGTCTGCTTCTGAGCAATTTTCTGGATTAGAGTTTGCTCTCCCTCCTCGCTCTGCTCTCAGGCACCACTGGCCTTCTCGCTGTCCTGGAGCTCACCACACTTCTCCCGCCTCTGGCTCTCTGCATGGGTTGCCCCTGCCCTCCCCCCACCACTGTCCGTTGGTCTGAATCTGAAAGTCCCTTTCCTGGGAGCCCCTTCCCTGACCCTCCGGCAGAGCAGTCCCTCCTGCTACCCCTGTCCACGGTGCCTTGACCCGAGCATGGTGATCTCAGCCACTCACAGTGACTGCTTCTTCATCTGCAGTCCCCTCTGCACCCTGAGCCCTTTGGGCGAGGGCCGTGCCTGCCTCCTTACCACTAGCGCCCCAGCACCCTGGCCTCTGGCTTCCTGGTGATAAGTCCTTGTCTCAGAGGTCGAGTCAACAGAGATCACTTTCATTTCCAGTTCACGAATGACCAGCTGTGTGCCCAGCTCCTCTTGCATTTATTGGAACCTGCTTATGCAGCAGTCCACAAAGGAGCTTACATGGGGTGACATTCAGGACTCATGGGGCCTAATCCTGGATTATCTTGGAGGCATGGGTAGGCAGGGGGAGGGAAGCAGGCAGGGTGTAACAGGGATGTAAAGACAGAGGGAAGAAGGAACCTGTGGATTGCTAAAGACGCTTGCATTGGGCAGGGAGCTGTGCTGTGGGGGTGTGTGTACATGGTGTTCCTGAGTGTTTACATGATTTGGGAGGGGGGGGGAGCAGGGCTGAGCAGTTGACATCAGGGTTTCTTTTCATTTATCCTTTCCTTCACTTTCTGAGGCTCAAATTGAATCAGTCGCAGAATTTCCTTATTGGCCAGGGTTCCCTCGATGAACTCATCCTCCGTAAGCTTATCTGTGCGTGGGGAAAACAAAAACGGAAAAAACCATTTCAAGCTGTAACGGGACTGACATTACCAAAACAGTGAATACCCAGAGGCCCCAAGGGGACCCCTACTCTACCCCACATATTCAACTTTTCCCTAGGGCCCTCGAGCTTTGCCTTGAATCAGCAATGAGAGGGCACCGCTGAGGGCTCTGGGAGGGCATCCTGAGTGGTTGCTGCCCTGACCTCCAGGGCTATGAATATTACCTTAGGGCTCCTGCCTTCTTGGGGAACTTCTGGGGGACTGAGCAAAGCAGAGCTCAGTTGAGAATCAGGGATCAGTGTCCACCCAGGGAGAAGAGAGGGGGAGGTGAGCAGTCCAATGTGGTGTCCGAGAGAGCCTAGCCTGAGAGGCCACCCCAGCTCCCATCACAGACAGCCCCACAATTCCCAGAACAGGCCCTCCACGAATCTTTCCTATGCACCTCTGCACGCCCTCCTCTAACTCCCCATTGGGTACACAGAGAGGGCCCCCAACTAGTACATTCAGTTCTATCCAGTTATATGCATACCACCGAGCCCTTCGTTTGGGTCAGAGCCACATGCTTGGGGCCGAGGCCATTGCAGGGGCTGGAGAGGAGGGGGTGGCACAGGAGGGGGTGAGATAAGGTACCAAAGACAGTCACGTGGAGGGGCTCACTTACAGGGTCATGGGAACAGGCGTGGCCCCTGAGCATGGCTGCCTCCTTAAATTTTGTGTCAGGCAAACTCCTCCCTGCCCACCCTAGTTCCAGCTGTTGCCAGTGACCTTTGCCCCTCCTAGGACTTCTCCCTGGACTGCAAATTAGTAGAGACAGGGTCACCTTGACCAGTCCAGGGATCACAGCAGGAGCCGATACTGGCCCCTCAGATGTGTCTGGGGATGCAGTGTTTTACCAGTGGGGACACTGCAGGCATGTTAAATCTCAGTTGCTTCTCTTTTAAAAAGTCAGATGACATGGTGCCAACGGCTCCATCTTCCCACATGGCAAAAATCAACTGGAAATCACCAGACCAGATATCACTTCCTTACTATGTGCCAGCCCATTATATAGTAGGACTACTGTCCCCTTCTCTCACTTCATCATCCTGGCCATGGAGACCAAGTGAGTGTTCTTCTGCCTTCTTCTACTCTATCCTCTGGTATAGCCAGGAGCATCAAGCACCAGCAGCCCCAGCTGCCCAGTTCTGGAAGTTACCAATTTCAATGCAAGATCACGCTTCCTGCAGGATGCTCCCACCATGGTCTGAGCAGAGCACCAAGACAGCCCATCCCCTGGAATTAGGGGATTGAAGGGAGGCATCATTGGCTTTGCCAGAACTTTCTTAGAGCAGTCCTACCATCTAAGACTTCTTACTCAACTTATTTTTTCCTTGCCTGCTGCCTGCCCATGGGGTCCTATCTGCTTTGCAGTCAATGACTTCCCAGATGCCTCTAAATTCTTCCTCCTTCCTCTTCTCTCCCCTTCCCAGGGACCTTTCCTCTCATAAATATTTTACAAAATAATGCTGTACAAGACCACAGTCCAAGAGGCTGGCAGTACTTCTCAGAGGACCCAAACTCACTTCCTAAAGTAAAACCACATAAATCGAGACTTGATGCTCATTCAGGCTGACAGAGCTGCCCTGCACTAATTGTGCAGGAAGAACTTACACAAGTAAAAGAAAGTGAACAGAAGTGTCTAAAAGGGGCACTCCTTTTAAAAGGGGCTTGCAGTTCCTCTGAACACGCCATTGGCCTACACCCCCAATGAGCTGTTGCCTTAACTCTTTACTTCTCCTTGAGCATATTCTCACTTTGCTCCAGCAAAAGTTGTTCTTCAAAAGTCCTCCAGAACTAGGAGCTTCCCTTCTCTCCCAGAGAAGCTCAGGCAGTGCTGGGTCACGGTGCCTATAGCTGCATGGTGCCTATAGCTGTTCCCAAGGGGCAGCAGATCTGGACCCTGCTGACTATACAGACCCCACTGGGGGAGTGTGAGGGATGGGGTGCATGTGTTTGGGCGCTGTGACTCTTCAGGGTAAGTCTTGTTGGGGGCTGCAGGGGCAGCCTGCGGCTGTAAAATCAAAGGCTATCAAGGAGAAAGGAATTCACCATCATCTTTCTTTCCAAAGTACCCCCAGATCTTCTCCGCTCGCTTTTCCGGGGTGTTTTCATCATCAGGAAGGTGCTTCACATCCTCCGGATTGATCATTTTGAAAATAGCCTGTGCCCAAATGAAGAGGAAATAGTGGTCAGACGTGGCAGGGGGCCGGCAGTCCAGGGGACCCCATCACAGTTTCCTTATCCCCGTGCCCAAACAGCTGGGGGACAGGCACACTTTATGGCAGGGCTAACTGCAGATGCCCAGGCCCCAGCCTGCCCTACTGGATCCAGATTCCTGGACGTGGATCCTGGGCATCTGTAATTTGAGATTCAGCAGGGCAGGCTGATTGTGGTAAGTGCTAACATTTCTCAGCCACTCAACACTCCATGCGCCGGTGTGCACTTAACACATGACTCCCCACAGCGTTCTTGCATCTGACCCTCACAACAACCTTTTGAGGTGGGAATGACGGGTCCCACTGTACAGATGAAGAAATTGAGACCTTGCTAAGCCACCAGGCCAGGAGCAAAAGAGCAGAATTTCTAATCCAACAGGTTGATTCTAGAATCTGCTTTCTTCCCTTTCTCCACTCAGTTTTGTGTTCTTGGAAATGCCCTGGAGACCATTCTAGGGGTGGGGAAGACTGAGAAGAAGAGGGGAGGTACCCAAAAAATCCTTTAAGCGTTCTCCCTGGGGCACAGAAATCCATCTGCTGCAGATGTGGGGTGTGGGGAGAGAGGATCTAAAGAAAGTTTTAATCTTTGCCTCAAGGCTCCTTCTCCTATCCCTCTGCTCTGGCTGGTAAAGGAGCCACAGGTGCCCTGTGGGCCAAGCAGGAAGTGCCCCCTGCCCTGTGACCAGGGGAGGACAAGGGGGTCACCATGTGCCCTTCGAGCCCCAGGCTATGGAATTCACCAACTCAGCATGGCCAGGCCCAGAAAGCCCGTCCTGCCTCTATGCCCAGCAGGCTTGGGGTGCAGGCAAGGTGCTGGATGGGAGTCCAAGGACTTAGAGCAATGTCAGGCAGGGGACATGTCTGTGTAATTAGCCTGGAGGGAAGGTCAACAGCTTCAAAATGTGCTTTCAGCCTCCCATTCTATAATAACAAGAGGGAGGGAATCAAACCCAGCAGCCTAGGGCAGCAGCCTGAGCTGGCAGCTTAAGTGTAGGTGGCTCCAGACTCCCTCTCTGAGTCAAGAGCAACAAGTGCAGGCCTGTCTGTAAACAATGAGTCTGTAAACAATGAGAGTTGGGCCTCCCTGGTGGCACAGCGGGTTGAGTGCTGCACTGTGAAGCATGAGCTGTGTGAGTTCGATCCCCGGTCAGGGACGGGACCCACATAGCACAGCAGACCTCTCCTGTCTCGCCCGCTGCTCCCCTCAGCAGTGTATTTCAGTCCATCTGCCTGTTCTGCTCCCTACTCTGTCTCTGGTGAATCCTCTCACCCCCACACCTCTGGCCTGTACCCTAGTTCTTATATGCATAAATTAAAAAATTATAAAAAATAAATATTAAAATAAATAGAAAATATTAAAAACAAAGGGAGTCATCGCTGCCTGCCCCACCGACTCCCCCCATGGACAGAGAGACAGACGGTCAGGGCCTCAGTCAGGGAACTGGGTCAGGGAATTGATAGAGAACCATCAAATGTCACCCCAAGCCCGGGGAGGTTATATAGCTTTCCCAAGGCCATGCAGCTTGTTGGTGGCATAGCTGGGACTAAAACCCATTACTCCTGGTTCCCAGGTCAGAGACTGTGCCATCTGGAGGACGGCAGAGACCTGGCACCACCCTGACAGATGCAGACATGGATGCCCCCTCCCTCCGACCCGTCCTCTCTCAGCTTCTCCTCCCTCCCTATTTCTTTCCTTTCTTCCCTCTCTCTCCCACCCCCTCCCTCTTCCTTTTCCTCAAGGAGTGTCTACTAGCAGGCCTCTGTTGTACTCCATACCGTTAGGTGGTTCTGAGGTCCCATTCCAGGCCACCTGACAATCCAGGGGACCCTGGTCTGCAGACCTCCCCAGATGCCAATGAGGCCCCCTCCAGCCCCCTGCCCTTAACAGAAGACCCAGGTAGAGTTCACTGACTACAGCTGATGCTTGGCTATTTTATTTATGGCTCCTCCTAATAAGGGTAGAAGAATTGTACAAATGAAAGCATGATTACAAATGCGCCCAAAAAATTACATGAAATATGAAAAATATTGTCCCCCTTAACATAGGGTAGAAGATTAAAAAAAGATTGGTAAAAGAGTCAAAATGATGTAATATGGGAAAAGTAGAAATGTCTTGATTGACCAAAACCAGAAATGGTTAAACAAATTTCTGACATTTCCATTCAATGGAATTCTAAGCAGTTATTAAAGGTGTTTTGAAGGAGTGTGCATTGATATGGAAAATATTCATAATAAAATAGTAAATGAAAAAAGTATGATAAAATTATATTTGAATGATAAAAATTATATATGAATATGTCATAGTTTTAAATGATTTAAAAGTAAATAGATAAAAGACTGGAAGGGTCTTTTATTTTTTTGAGCAAATACCAATAGATTGACAGTGGTTTTCCCTGGCTGGATGATGGAAATTAGAAGCAATTTTAATTTTCTTGTGCAGGCTTCTAAATTTCATGAATTATTTACATAGTACATCCAACTAGTTTGAAGGTACCTAAAATTTTCACAACCAAAGATCTGACACTGGGCTAACATTTATAGAGGAGAATGAGTGCTGGGACCATGGCCTGCAAGAAGCCTGGGGGTTCGGGGTGATTATGTCCACAGCAGGTTACAGAGACTCTGAGGTCCTTGGGGGCAGAGACCTGCCCCACCTTAGGAAGAACACAAGACTCCAGCCCAGATTTCACGTCCCCTCACTTTGGCCACATGTACTTGAACCCCATTTCATGTTTAAAATAAGTCTTGGTAGACTATGGATGTGCACTGTTGAAGGTTTTCAAGGACATTGGAAGGAAGAAAGGGAGGGGGTAATGGGAAGGAGAGAGGAAACAGAAAGCATAATGATGGGAACTACCCAGCTTCTTTAGGAAGAAATCGAAACTGTGGGGGGAATGTTCCTAACTCTAGTAACAGGTCCCCCCACTATCCCAAAGTAAAACCACCTGATAGATTATTTGTTGATGTATTTTTTTGGATCTGGGAACACTGTTTCCATTAATTTATATGGAATAATTTTTGACCCATTTCAAGGCCCTCAGAATAACCTCTGAAATCAAACGAAATACCAAGGTTCCCAAATAAAGACCAAGGAAAGGAATAATAATAATAATAACAACAACAAGAAAGAAAATGAACCAAAATGAAAAGACAAACCAAAAATGAAAAGACAAAGACAAACTGGGGACACTTGGTGGGGAGGGAAGAGGGGAAGGGTGGAGGGCAGACGGGAGCACGAGGGACTGAGGTGATGGTGCACTGGTGTTATGGTGATGGGGAATACGTGGGGATTACAATTGATATCAAATATATGTAAATTTAAAAAATTTATATATATATATAAAAGAAATACCAAGGTTCCACTTGTGTGGGGTGGGCTAACAAGTGCACGAGTATATTAGATGTTCCTCCTCGCCCATCTCGGAGCCTGGATCCACACCCCGCCCTCCGGTCTGGCTTGGCTCGGAGAAGCAGCCCCAGCTCCAGGTCATGGGGCCAGAGCAGGGGGGCCTGACCCTGGGGGCCTCCTTGACGCACAGTGGGAAGAGGCGGGAGAGACTCACCATGACGATCTCCAGCACTTCGCTTTTGCTGATGGCCCCGTTGCCGTCCACGTCGTAGAGGGAGAAGGCCCACTCCAGCTTCTGACTGGTCTTGCCTGCGCTGGTCATGTGCAGGGCCACCACGTACTCCTTGAAGTCCAGGGTGCCATCGCTGTTGGCGTCGAAGCTGCGGAACACGTGCTGGGCGTAGGCCTTGGGGTCGGCGTCGGGGAAGAACCTGGCGTAGATGCTCGAGAACTCCTGCTGGGTGATGCGGCCGCTGGGACACTCCTTCAGGAAGGACTGGTACCAAGCAGAGAGCTCCTCCTGGGTGAACTTGGTGTTCAGCTGCAGCTCCTCCAGGATCTCCTTGGACAGGGCCCCGCTTTTGCTGTTCCCCATGGGTGAGGGAGCGTGGACTCGGTGGACAGTCAGCTGGGTAGAGGGGAGCGGCGTGATCCCCCCGCTGCGGGACACAGGTGCCTCTGGGTCTGGGAGCCGAATGCAGATGTGCTGGAGGACTGGAAGGGTTTGTGGCTGGTTCATCTCAGTACTTGGAGGGAGGATGGGCCTTTGAGCTTGGGGGTGGGGGCGGGGTAAACTCTCAGAATCCCTTCTTCCTTCCTTCTTCCTCCCTCCCTCTCCCCCAGATTAAACTAAAGAGGTGGCAGCAGGCAGTCAATCCTTCTTGGCCTTCAGGGAGCTACAACAGGTCTCAGAAACTCCTGAGCCAAAGCCTTGGGCTGGAGTCTTCTCCCCTGTCCTGCTCTATCCCTCCTACACCCACCTCTGGCATTCTAAGAGGACCCCTTTTCTGCCCGTGTTCCACCCTAACACTGAGGGTCTCGGGTCCCAGGGTGGCACCTCTCATTGAGCCTTGTAGCACAGTGCTTGGGAAGCTGATTGTGGAGACAGCCCAGGATTCAAGTTCCAACTTTACAATTTACTAGCTGTGTGACCCCGGGCACGTTTCTTAACTAATCCTTCACCTTTTCATCTTTCCTTAAATGTTACCTTCTCAGCAAGACCTATGCTGACCACTGTATTTAAAACAGTACACCCATGCCCTCCAACCGTCTGCACTTCAAGTGTTCATCCTGCTATATTTTTCTCCTTCACACACCTTCCGACATATTATTTATTTACTCTGTTCGCCATGTGTGCCCTCACCAGAATAAAAACCCTATGAAGGCAGGGATTCTCTTTTGTTCCAGGCTATGACTCCATTGCCAGAATACACCTGGCATTAGTTTAGGCCCTCAGTGAATGTTCTCGAGTGAAGGGGTCTGGTCATAGCATCCATCTTATTGCTATTGTGAGGCTGACTTAATATGTGTAATACACTTAGAGGGAGCCAAGCCCGTGGTAAGTGCTAAATGTCACTCTTGATCTACAAGAGATGGTAAATTGCCCTTGGAGCCACAGAATGAATGAGTGAAGCAGGTGGATCAGGGAGGTGATAGGGAGTGGTGAGGCCTGTGTCACACATGGAAGGGGTTGCCAATATCCAGCTGTTACTGAGGAAAGGGTATGAAAGCTCTCACCAGCTCAGAACCACCCTCACTGGTTCTGGGTCTGCACATTCACTGCCACAACTATAAACAAAGGGAGCTTGGTGCAGCAAAACAGAAAAATTATTTATCTTAACAGAGGGAGAACTATAGGGGAGAGGCAGATGGTGAGGTGAAGCTGTGTGCAGCAGGCAGTGTCTGAACCTGGGACCTGGGGCACAGTCTCCCCAAGTCCTGTGGCCACAGGGGCTGGCAGGATGCAGCCTCCTGCTGCTGATGTCAGTGGCACCCATGCCAGCGGGGTGGCTGCAGTCGGCAGTGGCTCCTTTGAAGAGCCTGGTGCTCCATGCCCTTCCTTGTATAAGGGTCCCCGAAATGGCCACCATGTTCTACTCCCTTCCCAGCAGCCCACTAGCTCCCTGAGCCCACTCATGTCAAGGAGCTGAGGTCCTGGTGCTGCACTGGCCTTCCATCCAGACTGCAGGTGGTGGAGTTTGTTCCTGAGCTGCGTTGCTCGTCCTGATGTCCTGGTTTGCACCCAACCTTGGCGAAGGCCTCACTGGCCCCCTTGGGGCTGGGCCTGAGGGTGCAGGGCCGCTCCAACATGACTCCATTTGAATGTGGTCACATGGGACTTTGGCCCAGTGTTCCTAGAATTTCCGATCATCCGAGAGAAATCCGGAAATCTGATTTGGAGCGGCAATTTCCAAACTTATACACATTAAGTTAATTTGGAGTTTTTAAAACAATGGTACAAGCCAATTACAACCTATCTTCGGTTCAGTTTCATCCTGCCGTTTGTCATTTTGCAGTCGGCCTGTTGCCTGAGCTAGGGAGCAATAATGCATGCTTCCTGAGTGGGTGAATGGATACACAGGAGATGGGGAGCACTGCAGAGAGGCCTCCCGTCACTGCAGTCACAGTTGCCAGTACGGGCAGAAGGAAAAACTTAGCACTGAATTCTCATCACCCCAAGGGAAGTGCCTTGTCTTAGTTGAGCATAGTGTTGCAGGGGAACATGCCTGGAACCCCAGAATTGCCAAACTGGATTGAAGTGTCTTCTTGGCCCAGGAGTGGTGACTATAAAGGATACCCCATATAATCTCTAGGCAGGCGAATCGGCGTTTACACCGTTTTATAACATACTAGTTAATGACAGGGGACTGCAGATCCCCGTTGCTGGGAGAACGTCACTTGCCAGCCAGGTCCATCGGGCATTTCCCAGGACGAGCTGAGAAGGCAGGCACCGGCACAGGAGCCATCCCTCTGTCCACTCCACCTCCTTCCTGCAGTTCCAGAGTGTGTCTTAGGAGCCTCAATGTTAGGTGTGTACGTTCCTGAGGGTGCATACTACTCCACACCCCCTTAGTTTCTAAGAGGATATATTTAAGATTTATTTATTTATGCACACAAGCACTGGGGTACCGGCCAGAGGTGTGGAGGTGGTGAGAGAATCCACCAGACAGAGCAGGATGCAGAACAGGCAGATTGACAGAAACACACTGCTGAGGGCAGCAGCGGGCGAGGCAGGAGAGGTCTGCTGCGCCATGTGGGTCACTCCCTAGCCGGGGCAGGGATCGAACTTGTGCTGCAGTGGCTTCGTTCGCTTCATAGTGTGTTGCTTAACCCACTGCGCCACCAGGGCAGTGGTGGATATTGTTTTTTAATAGCCCTTTCTCTTTTTCCAGACTTTCGGTCTCCTGCAGCAAGGTGTTTATTCTCCAGAGCAGTTAGAAATAGGACAGTTAACAAATCTGAAACAAACAACTAAAACCGAGGTCATGAAAACTAGATCAGATGCTTCGTTGCTTGCCTCTGACCAGGCACGGGAGGTGACCAGACAGACGTGCTTCTTGGGTGCCAGGTCTGGGCACAGCCCCCTGCAGATGAGGCCGGGCTGATGCTACAGGGAGACTTGGAGCTCTGGGAGGGTATCACCTGCCTGGCTCACATGGCTGTTTTTTGTTTGGTTTTGTTTACATCTTAAAAGGACAGGTTTATAAGGAAAAGGAGAAAAGGAGAGGTACCTGCAGAGTCACAGGAGGGCAGGAAAGCTGCCAGGTCACGTGGTTGTTAAGTGGCAAAGCCGGGAGGAAAGCACAGCCCTGGAGGCTTCCAAATTCGAGACCCTTTAGAACTACAGCTGCCCCCATTCTCAGGAGGCCTGTGGCCAGGGGCAACAAGCGTCACTTCCAGAGGTGAGGGCCATGGCAATGGAAGGGACCGTGGGCAGAGAGACAGGCCTAACACAGAAGGCAGCCAGAGCCCTCAATGTCTTCTGCCCTTTCCAAGAGCAAGGAGGAAGGGGCGGGAACCAGGAGGGCAGCAGCCTGGCACTGTCCACATTCTCCAGGTTGGGTGCCCAGGAGGGCGGCCGTGGGAGGGGACCACAGGCAGCTGTGTTGATGCTGTGGAGAGAGGGGTCGTGACCTGGAGGTTTGTTTGAAAACCTGCATAAACATCTTCTCTCAGAGGGAGAGTTTATGCTCCTTAGCCAAACAAGTTGTTTCAGATGATGTATTGTGAATAGATTTGTTAAGTCTGAGCTGGGGCCATAAATTCTCCCCATGCCCCAAGTACCGCTGAGTGCTGCTGTTGGGGAGAAGGCCTCGCCTCAGGCCAGAGCCTCAGCTTGTGTCTCCCCCTCCTGGCCTGGCTTTGACTGAAAGATGAGGGCTCTTCTCAGGGGCTGGCTCTGCTGCACCCAAGCCAGTAGCTCTATGGTGACCGTTAAGGGTTCCCAGGCCTCAGCCCTCAGCCCTGTGAGGTATGAGCTACCTTGATTTGAGCTGAAGGACAAGATGAGCCTTCTTCCCCTGGCCTGACACCTGCACAGACAACTACACTGAGAGGGAAAGGGGGGCACGAAGAGGGTAAGTGGGAGACAGACCATGGAACAAGACTCCAGTCAGGGCGTTCCCATAGTGATAAGATGGTGAGACATCCTTTGGTTGGTTGGACCCAAATCCTTGGAGTCGTCCTCAGCACTTTTCTGTCACACCCCACACTGGTGTCAGGCAAGCACATCAAAGCCCATTTGCACACCTCCACTGTGACCTTTCCGGTTACCTCTCCCTGCACTCCTGCTTGTGTCTCCCTGCCTCTACCTGTCCTACAGACTTGCAGTGAACCCTGGAACAAGGCAGGCAGATCATGTGCCCTTGGCTGAGACCCCCATAGCACCGCCCGTTTCTCCAAGGGTAAAAGTCAATGGCCACTGAAGGCCACCAAGTCCTGCAGAGGCTGCTCTACCCCCACCACCCCGTTCTTCACACCGGCTTCAAACAGACAAGTGTTTGTTGAGCCCAGTCCACCTCCTCTGTTTGGAACTTTCTTTCCTCAGGTACCTCCCAGGCCGCTTCCCAGGTTCCCTGGTCTTTGATCCAATGCCAGCCTCTCAGTGAGGCATCTCCAGATACCCCACCTCACAGTGCTACTTACCCACCCTCTCCTCTAGAACTATCAATTCTCCTTTTTTATGGCACTTAACACCTTCTCTACCCCCACTGTTCCTATAATTTCATTATTACACCTATCTTTTTGGTTTTTGTATGTTTCTCTCTGCCAGGTAGTAAGTTCCTTCAGGGTGGGGGCTCTCTCTGGTTCACTCACCGATGTGTCCCCAGGATTTACATCAGTGTCTGCTCAGTCACTACTGAATGGTGGATGGATGGCTGAGAAAAGACACAACAGCCAGAAGTCCTGGAGGTGGAAGTGAGGCAGGGGGCTGGAACCCATAGGGATGGGGTCCAGGGCTGGCATGTGGGCCCACAGCCTGGTACCAATCCCGGCTCAGCACCACCTCCGTCCCTCTGCTTAGTCACCAGAAGTCAATCACCAACCCTGGGAACCTGGGAGGAACTCAGACCATTTGAATGAAGGAGCATGGCGGCTCTCCAGGAAGGAGGGTCGCCCACGGGACCCAGTGTCTCTGGACACTTTATTTTACATGGGATGACTCTAAGCATCTCAAGTATACACACAGAACTGAAGCAAAAAAAAAAAAAGTGCATTTAACTTCCTGAAAATGCTTTATAATAAAGCAGAACAATTATATATATATATATATATATATATATAGCGAACGCCTTCAAAATTTAAACCCTTTAAACATTTAATTCTTCAGCATTAATACACACAAATGCTATTACGGCAGGGCGGGGGCAGGTCGACGATAGGCTCCATGGGTCGGAGTTTCAACAGTGTTACTTATAAATTATAGTACATCGATTTTATTTACTGATCTAGGGCAGCCAGAGGATGGAAGGATATACAATGTGGAGTAAACACATTCATACCTACCGGGATGAGGAATGCTGGCAGGAGACACAGCTTTTAACATTAAAAATGTATAAAGTATTTAGCAAAAGTTACAGAAAACAGACCAAACAAGCAAGTTTATTTTGTTAGAAAATTCCACTTTCATAGGGTTTGCTGATGTGCTCGTTTCAGTGAAAGGACCATCCCCCAATCACCTTCCTAAGGGAAAGGAAGAGATGCACGTTTGGGGACCGCACCCACAATGACCAGTGTCCCCTTTATTCCTGTCCCTGGTCCGCAGCCCCTGAGGGCTGGTCTGCTTGTGAGCTGCTGGAAGGGGAGCGTCTCTGCTGTACAGATGGGTATGCAGAGGTCCCGGGAGAGACTGTGACTTAACTTCAGGTTATGCAACAGGGTGAGGCCCATTCAGTGCTGTTACCCTAGGACCACATGCCGTCCCCCCTCTGTCCCATGCCACACCCCTCCAGAGTGCCCACGCTCTCTGACCCTTTGCAGTCCACCATCGCAACTCCGTTAGGAAGTTCCCCCAGCAACAAAGGTCAGTGTCCCCTGAACAGCGCACAGCAAATCCAAAGCCATCACAGACTCTCCCCTAGCGGCACCTCCCTCCTGCCTGGGCCGTACCCCAGCCCTGTCACTTATCTTATTGTCACCCAGACCTGTAACAGGGGCTGGGTCCCCCCACCCCAACTTCAGGAAATGCCCAAGAGCAGTAACACTACTGGGGGCAAGTGTTCAGAATGCAACCCAGAAGCATCCCAGCAACAGATGCTCGGCTCCCACCATAGACCCTGTGGGCTTGGGCTCCAGAGCCCTGACCTGCACCTGGCTGGGGTCCAGGAATGTCCAGGAACATCTGCACTTTGCCAGGTGCCTCTCGGCACTGGCCTTTCTCTGAGCGGGGCATGAGGGAGATGCGGTTTAGAAGAACGGTCACCTTGGAGGTCATGCCTACAGCCTGCCGGCCTGGGCTGCACTGGCTCCTATCTTTGCCACCACCCAGTGGGCACAGGGGAGGCTCTGCATGAGCGCCAGCTGAGCAAGGGTCCAACAGTGACAGGAACCTGATAGGGGTGTCAGTCTTCGCGTCTCTCCTGGCTCCCAGAGGAGCCTTTGGGACATGCCATCACGATCATAAGACCTCGAAGGTAATGAATGACTTAAGCTATCTTTGGTGGTGATGGGGGAGGGGTGCTAGGAGGAACTACCTCATTTCAGTGGTTCTGAAACTTAATTTGAGCTCCATTTGCATCTCAGCAGGGCAGTACCAGGGTGTCCCTCTCATGAGGATTTTGGACAATGCCATGCACGTGACCCAAATTGGGCACACGGCCGTCGTGGTCACAGGGGGCAAAGGTGGAAATGAGAAGGGGCGGGAGGTAGAATACAGTCAGTGGAGGAAGCCTGAGAGATCATCACGTAGAACACATACCTCTGTTTGCAGAAAAAGCCACAAAGATCCAGGGAAGGGTGGTGATGACCCCGAGACCAGCCGCCCGCCCCTCGGTCACGTTGTGTCCGCTTGCCTCACATACTTCCTAATGCTCACCAAAAGCTGGGGACATGCAAGTTGAAGCAGGGGGCCCCACAAAGAGTGAATCACTGAGAGGAAGGCCACTAGACCGTGTCCACTCCTCCCAGATTCCTTCCCTGTTAAAATCCTAAAATGAATCCAAAAGGAAAGCGTGAGCCCCAAAGACAACTTGTGGGCATAGCTGGCACTTGAGAGAAGCCTTGGGAGCCATAGGCAGGGAGTAGCAGGCTGGACGTGGCCATGCAAACAAGCTGAAGAACACCCTAGGCCAAAAACGTCCAGGGTAAAAAACTCATTTTAAAAGCAAGGGAGCTGCGTGGGACACCCATGCAGTTGGAGGGGACCCCGTGATCCTGGGGACAAGCACCAACACACACAACACAGGGCCTCAAAAGCACTGAATGAAAGAAGCCAGACTCAGAAGGCTGCATCAGAGTGATTCCATTTACAAGACATTCTAGAAAAGGACACACTACAGGGTCATAAAGTTGATTGGTCTTTGCCAGAGGCTAGGGATGGAGGGAGGAAGGGTTGACTACAGGGGCCTGAGGGAATTTTTTTGGAGTCCTGAAAATATGTTGATTTTGGTGGTGTTGACAAGACTGTACAAGGTTGTCAAAATTCACTAAACCCTACTGAAAGTAAATTCTACTGATGTCAATAAACTCCACTACTGTATGTCAAATACTTCAATAAACCTAGAAAAAGACAAGGCTTTCAGGGGTGGGAAGGATTATGGGAATGAGAGGGTGTTCTGGCTAAGCAAGCACACCGCCACTCAGCACCCCACGTATAACATCTGGAAAGCGCTATCCTTACCTACATAGTCACGAGCAGGCCTATAGAATCCTGTTTAAATTCTCTTTGTCAAGGGCACTCACAGTTGGAAGTAAAATCACTTCAACAAGCCAAGATCTTTGACATCTTTGAATTTTATGGCTTGTATTTCCAAGAAGGGACTTTGGCTTAGCCAAGAACTTTATGCACCCATCCACTAATCCAGTAATTGATTGGTTTTCACAAAGGGAATAGAAACAAACCCCTGGTCTGTTAATGTATACACTGTCTCTGTTTGCTTCAGTCATTAATCAGCCCTGATGAGTGGAGAAATGCCTCCTAAGGCAGAAATCCTCCCTGGCCAACAAGCACAGGGTGGAGGTAGAGAGGAGACGCAAGGTGGTCCCACAGGGAGACTCTCACGACAGGCATCTCCATGGCCCAGTTTTTCTGTGCTTTGCAATACTGATAAGAAGCTGTAGAAAAATGGAGAGGAACAAGTGGCTTTTCCAGGAGGTTGTCATGGCAACCAATTCACTTGGAACACCATTTACCCTGGAGAGAAAGATTTTTTAAATCAGATTTTCAAAGACAAAACTAAGTGCATCCATGCTCCAGGAGGAGGCAGGTATAAGAGGCTCATCTGTTCCTAGAATTGGAACAATGAATGGTTATTCTCAAGAATCACCCACTCTGAATAAACCTAACCAAATCCTTTGAACACCTACACATCAAAACAGAATCAGAAACAGCTGCCCAGATGTGTCTGATTCTCCAAAGTGCACTTTGAGATATTTGAGATTTCATGCTAATCTTGGTTGCACTCAGAGAGGGGGCCCTGTTAATGGAGAGAGGCCTGGACTCCACTCCGAGCTTACTCTTAATTTACTGTCAATTCACGGCACTCAATGGCCATCCTCAGGCTTCATGCTTCCTATTTAGAAAGTGAGGAGAGTTATTTCAAACAGAGAAAGTTCTGAGATTTGAGTGGGACATAGGCAGGGAGAGTTGGCTACCGGGTGGTTAAACTTTTTGCAGTCCACCTCCCATCCTGTGGAATGGGTGCAGCATCCTCATGCTCCACAAAGGTCCAGACACACCTCTGCCTACATGGAGGGGACAGGCAGAGAGGGACTGACTCTTTGTGCCGTTACAATTCTCATGCCTCACACAGTGCCTGGTTTGTCCCAAGAATCTGCTGAGTGAAAGGAGTGAGTGAATGAATGACTGCAGATCAATCAGTATAGCAGTACCTCTGAAAATCAAAATTCTGCATATAAATACTAGGGTTACTGACCAACAATATCTCTGGGGGAAACATAAGTACACAAGTTACCCTGGCAGGACCAGCTCTTGTCCCCAGATCCTGATGCATTGCCCAGCTTTAGTTAAATGCTTGATGATGGAAATAAGGAGAGAAGAGAAAAAGGAAGTATGTTGACAGGCTAGTGAGGCTGAGGTGAGAGGGTGAGGGGAACGAATGATTTCCAAAGTTCCAGTCAGCTTGGGTTGCTCTGGAAGAAGCAAGAGAAGAAAAGGAGACTCTGGAATCTTCAGCTGGGAATGAGGAGACAAGACTAATGAGCCAAGTCATATTAAAAATAGCTATGTCCATGACAAGGCTAATGGCTCTGAACATTTGAAAATCATTCACAAATTAGGTTATGACGCCATCAAGCAATTACTACTAGCACCCATTTGTAATAAAGACACCAAGAAATAATATCATAAATTGGTAGCTGATGTCATGGCCCAGCCCCCAATCCAGAAGGAGTGGGTCACCAACCCAGGGATAGATCTGTTGCAGTGGCCTTCATGTTGGTGAAGGTCTTCACCCTTTTTGGTTGGGATGTTGGGTAAGAAAAGTGACAATGCTTGGTTTTTCTTAGGATATTCTGCATTTTTTTACTATGAAAGAGAAAACCTGACTCAGTGAGAGAAATGCCAAAAGATTCAAGAATAATGTCATCTACACTAGCAGGTAAGACTAAGACAAGTCAACTGTGCCCTAGAGTCTGCCCTGTTAATCCAAAGTAGTCACTGAGAACAGTAACGAAGAAAGATGGATCCTCAGGCACGAGTCAAGGATAGAATCTCTCCCCTGCTAGCAGGGCCTTTTCTTCCTCTGGTACCTTCATACTGATTTTCAAGACTGACATGGTGGAGAACACATTTGTTGTGGTATAAAAAGGGAGGAAGAGATGAGCAAAGACCAACAGCAGCAGTGACAGCTTATCAAGTCACTCTCTGAAAGGCTTTACCAGAACTGGGGAACAGGACAAGGGAAAAGTGGTCCCAGCACCAAACAGGGACTTGGTACAGGACTCTGGAACATACAGAAAGAGCCAAGGCAGGGAGGTGGGGCAATACTATAGTCACAGAGTCTGTGAGGCCTGCATGGGCCAGTCAGCGAGAGAGAGCCATACGAGGGACAGGGATCCTCACCCCTCCATGGACAAGCAAGTGGAGCTACCTGGGAGATGATGAAGATTTCCCTCAGGGAACTGACCCAGCCCCACTGCACTCTCCTGGGAAGGGGTGGGGATGAGAGGAAGGAGCTCCCCTGAGGAAGTGGCAAAGAGCTGGGCAGAGTGAGAGTTCTAGCGGAGATGACAGAAGATGCTTGAGCCAAGGAAACACAATTCAACGTTCTGACTCGGGGCTAATTTGCTGAATGAGGTAGTTCCATCCTGACCTCTCTGGGCAGAGTCAGTTTGGGAAAACAGGCGCCAAGCCTTCTCCCCAAGACTGCTGATGGTGAAAAGTGGCAGAGAAGAGACAGGATGTGGGCTCCCAGAATGCAACAGGGAAAAATGGAGGGCTGCAAAGAATTGTGGGTGTGGGCTCTTTGACTGAATGGTGACTTCTATCTGCAATTCTGATCCTGATACTTTGGGGACAGATACTTCCCTCCCTTAACCCTCCAAAGCCCTGGAGACAAGGGGGCCAGTTGGAGAAGGGGTTTCCAGGGGCACAGACGTGTGACACAGCTGGCTCTGGGTAGGGAGGCAACCCCTAGGATACTCAGCAGGGACCACAAAGTTCCAGCCATATTTGTTCTCAGAGCGACAAGCACAGCACAGGAGTTGGGGGGCTTCGACCTCGGAGACAAGACTAGGGCTGTGGATCGGTCTTCTTGGCCTGGGAGCACTGGGAAGCTCCCAGTGGGGCCATCCAAGCCGCCCTTCTGGAATCCCAGCTGCGGCCCTTGCTCCCCCCACTCCTCAGTGGAACAGGAAAGTGGGTGGGAAGACAGCGCCACTTGGCAGCAGGCCCCAAAGCGGGAGTCACCACCGACTCTCTGTGGGACCCACCCCCCCGGCCCCTCTCCTTGGCAGGAGCCCCGGGCCACACGTGCCCATCTAGATCTCCATGTCTACAGGACGGATGTTGCCCGTCTTGTGCTCTCTGACCCACAGCTCCCTGTCTTTGGCGGGGTCCACTTTTCGAAGCAGTTGGTCCACAGGCTCGACTGTCTGCAAGGGACAGAGAAGAAGGGACACTGTCAAAGATGGCGGCCAAGCCAGGGACGCCTCCTCGAGTCGCGCTGCTTCCCACTGTGCCTCTGAGGGCAGCCTCTCTAAAGGGTTGTGGGGGGCCCTGGGGAGGCCTATTTGAGATCTGTGAAATTGGGGGTCCTGGAACTCTTGTTCCTCCCCTACTTTAGGTGTGAGGTCATAGTCCTCTTTCTCTTTTTATCCTCGCATTTAATACCCAAGCACAAGTCAAAGATAGTTTTAGCTATTTTGCATTTTTAGAAAAAATTTTTAAATAAATGTGTCAGGGTTGGTAATCACGACTTCAGTGTTTTCACTACCAGGGACTTCTTCTCTCTTTGGGGTGACAGCCCACATGCATGTCTGTTTCATGTGCTTAGTATGGGTTCACGTGGCTGTCCAGGCTAATCTGGACAAGCACATCCAAGAGCCTGCTCACAGGCCAGAGCTCCTGCCCACCACCCACCTCCAGGACAGATTCTTTCATAAAAGCCACTTGACCTCCCATGGCACAACGCCAAGCACCTCTCCCCTAGCCCTGTGTCCCCGCAGGGTCCTGATGGCCTGAGCCCGAGGGCCGGGCACTCACGCTTTGGTTGAACATGTCTGTTTCGTGCCGGAGCTGTGTGTACTGGCACAGGTGTTGTCGGATCATCTCCACCCTCTCCACCTCCAGTCGCTCCAGCTCCTGCCAAGGAGAGACCTCTGAGTGTGTCCCTCAATTTGGGGAACTTTCCAATACCCAGAACCCAAACTACCCAATGCACAAAACTCAAGTCACTCCTGCTTATTTCCCATCCTGTCTCACTCTCTGGGGTGTGACAAAGCACTCACGCTGTATCCAGGGGTGAAAGCGAAGGTGACAGTGTAGCAGTTACTATCCTAACCACGCTGCTAAGCACAGTGAGCACTGAGGGCCTGCAGGTGTTAATGCATTGTCTTCATAATCATTTAAGAGGTAGGTTCCACTCATATCTGCATTTTTCAAGTCAGGGAATTAATATCTAGAGGGTAAAATGGCTTGTCCAAAGTGAGATGAAATTGTAAGAGAAGCAGGATTTGAACCAGGACCTCCTACAGCCCCAGTGGTAGTTTGCTAGGCCTAGAGAAATGAGGACATATTTGACAGCATCTATGCCTCACTCTCTTGGGGGTTTTCTCCCTCAAGAGAGCAGCCTCCTGCCCTCTGTCCACGCCTCATGCTGAGGGGCAGGCCAGTGTCCAGGTGGGGTTTATCACTGTCAAAGGGAGGAGGGGAAAGGGTTTGTCCTTTAGTTTCTACATGGCTCCACATCTTTGGAATTTAGGAGATCAGCCTGCTAGTCTGTGTATAACTAGGTCGCTGCCCAGGTGATTAACAGCAGAAAGGGTTAGACCAGGGGCCTTAATGAGGAGATTAGCCAGGAGGAAATCTAGGTCACCATCCTGGGGGAGGCCTCTAATCGCTCTGGTGGGCTGATACCAGGAGTGGACAGTTAGTCCAGCGCTGGATGGACAGGGAAGGTGAGATAAAGACCTGGTGTAAGGCCTCCTTTCTTATCTGGCCCAATAGCCAACCACATTTCACTGTCTCATGCAGGCAGGTGCTGACGGACAAGGAGAAATACTCAGGAGAGCAAAAAAGGGTTCTGCTGCCTATTCCCCATACCCTCGATCAGTGTCTTCCCCATGTTCCTCCCACACAGCTCCCCCAACTCACCTAATTACGCATCTTACAAGGATCTACATTCAACCTGCGACTCTTCTGGGGTGGGGAGGGGCACTCCTCCTGCAACTTGCCGATTTGTCCCACAGAACTATCTACTCAGCTGGGGGCACCCTCAGTTAATCTTAATCCCTCAGGAGACAGTCAAGGGGGATATAACTAGACTGGCCCTCGCTTGTATTCTACAGCTGAAAATGCTAGAGCCAGGACCTGAATCCACGCAGAGTGGCCCAGAGCCAAGGCTTGACCCCAACACCAGAGCAGATCTAACGGTCTGCTGTGGTCACCTCCATGTGTCACCGTCTGCCACGTCCTCCCAGAGCCTCCTGGCGCCAGTCCCGGTTCTGACATGCTTCACAGGCATGCTCACTTACCAACGTAGTGGTCACCATCTCCTCAAACCACTTGGACTGGGCTTGGTTGTAGAGGTCCACACAGCGCATGAGGTCATCTCCTGGAAAAGGCCACCAGCCACAGTCACGCTCCATTCTGTTTTCCTCAAGGTGTCTCTCTCCCGCCCACGCCCCACAACCTTGCTCGCCCCTCCCTGGGGTCCTGGAGGCCACTGGTGACCAGAGCAAAGGAAGGGGGCAACCTGAAGGGACTGGTTCCAGAATGTCCATCTCAACGTACACACCAGTCGTTCTGTATTGAAGAAGGATTTCAGAGAGATAGAGACAGAGAAAACGAGAAGAAGGAAACAGTGGGAGAGATACTCCTGGATCCCTACTCCTATCATGAACCTGAGGAAAACTTCTCTCTCTAAAGACAGCAGTTTCATTTCATTTTGGAGAGTCCTGCTTGGTTAAAATATATGCCACAAGCAACATCTGGGGAGAGTTACAGTTTGAGAAGTTTGCAGATCTTGAGTGTGTAGCACAAGTGTGAGGATATGCATATAGCAAGATGATACCCTAAAACACAGAATAACTTATCTGATGGCTTACGGTTCATTCATGTGGATTAATGGTATAAAAACTCTGACTTGGGGCCTCTCTGGTGGTGCCGCACTATGAAGCATCCATGGCACAGCAGTGAGGGTTCGATCCCCGGCCAGGGAGGGGACCCACATGGCACTGCAGACCTCTCCAGCCTCGTCCGCTGCTCCCCTCAGCAGTGTGTTTTGGTTCATCTGCCTGTTCTGCTCCCCACTCTGCCTCTGGTGAATCCTCTCACCTCCTATGACGCTGGCTTCTACCCCAGGTAGTGTATGCATTAAAATAAAAATCTTTAAAAAAAAATTCTGGCCTGTTCCCCAGCTCTTGTATGCATATGTAGGGTTAGAGAAATCAGGTCTTTCCACCCTCAAACCACTGTGATGATGGACACCTGCGGTGCTGCAAGCATTCCAGGGCGGGCATGCGCAAGTGGGCGCACCTGAGTTGGACACGGGCTTAAATGGGTGGTGTCATGAGGACACCAGGACCAGCAGGGCCGACAGTACTGACCAACGCGAGCAGCAGCAGTAGCAGCAGAGAGAAAGAGAGAAGCAGCCAAGAGGGTGAGATGCGCTGGGGGCTGGGAGGCCTGCCAGCCTCCCGGCCCCCCAGTCCCCATGCCTGCCATGTACCTGACCACCTCTAGTAATAAAAGCATGAAAAGCCACCGAGGGCTCCAAGACTCTCCTTCCTTGACCCGCCTGCCCAGAACCATCCCAAACCTTGCTCCTGTGCTGTCTTCCTGCTGCTACAGCATAACAAATCTTCAAAAAAACCCAAAAACATACATGGGAAAGCTACACACCAGTTCCAGGATAGGAAATGCTACTGTGTTGGGAAAAAGAAAACTGGGTGGCAAAGGGAAGAATTTATAAATAAATTTCTACAATTTATTTAACAAGAGGGAGACCCTGAAACAAATGTAATGATTCCATCTTGTTGGCCAGAATGTTTTTCTTTAATCACATATGTTTGAAACATTTTCTAATTAGAAAGAACACCAACTATAAAGTAATTGCAAACAGTGCTAAGGCTCCAGCACCCCAGGCCCCCATCCACACGCAGATCCTGGGTAGGCTACATCCCGGAGCTCAAGGGAAAGGCAGAGCTCTGGATGCACTAAGACCCAGTAAGGAAATGCATTTTCACAGGAACTGCATTTTCACAGATCCTCAGGTGATCCTGACACATCCCAGTGGGAAAAGCACCAGCTGAGCTCACGGCTTCCTGGAGTGCGTGGAGGGTTAGAGAAATCAGGTCTTTCCACCCTCCCACCACTGGTGTGATGATGGACACCTGCGGGGCTGCGAGCATGCCTAGGTGGGCATGTGCAAGTGGGCACACCTGAGTTTGACACGGGCTTAAATGGGCGGCGTCATGAGGACACCAAGACCAACAGGACCGACAGTACTGACCAATGCGAGCAGCAGTAAGACCGACAAGCAGTGAGAGAGAGAGAGAGAGAGAAGCAGCTGAGAGGGTGAGATGCGCCGGGGCTGGGAGGCCTGTCAGCCTCCCGGTTCCTGGCCCCCGGCACCCATGCCTGCCATGTACCTGATGCCACCTCTGATGTAGAGATCAATAAAAGCATAAAAAGCCACTGAGGTCTCCAAGACTCTTTCCTGTCCCCTCCCGTCTGCTAAGAACCATCCTGAACTTGCCCTGTGCCACCTTTCCTGCCACTACGGTGCGGCTTCCTGATTACCACCCGGCTCCTGCGAGAGGACGGAGCCATGGTCTCTGCTCATAAGCCAACAAGACCAATGGATTTACTTTCTAGAACTAGCAATCAGAGACTCAGTTATTCCTACAGTGGCCTCGCCCTTGCTCGTGTGCATTCTGAAATGAAAGCACAAGTTGGGGGGGGGGGCGCCACACCACCCACGGCTGGCTCAGCGCCCTCTCCTGCAAGCCTCACCACCAGCCCCGCCCACGCTGCGAGCCGCTCCTTGAGTAAGCAGAACAAACCAAGGCTTTGTTCGTTTGGTTCTTGGTCCAACATCTGTGACTGGGCCTGGATCCTGAGCAGGACTTACCAGAGGGAAGAAAGTGGAGGTTGTGGCACAAACACATCCCCACTGGGCGCCTGTGTCTGCCTGAGGATGGGTGAGCGTGCGCCCTGTAAAGCCCATTCTGAAAACTCCCTGAGCTGCGTTGTCAATCCTGATTTGGAGAAGGCGCTTAGGGAAATGTCAGGGAATAGGATAGGTGAAGGAGGGAATATAGGGAAATTGGACAGCATGCTAACACGGATTCTGGAACTAGAAGAATCTGGAAGCAGAATATTCAGGCTGTCACGCTTGACTTTCCCGCGTGACAGCAGATATTGATAAACCTGCCTGTGCCCCAATTTCTTCTAGTGGGGATACTAATGGCACCTTCCAGGGTTAGGGTGGGGATTGAGCGGAGGCAGGTGCAGCACGTGCTGCAGCAGACGCCGGCCAGGGCAGCAGCATGTGAGTACGTGAGATGAAGTCAAGCCCCTGAGGGTCCACCTGGCCTCCCTTTCAGTAGCCTTAGAAAAGATGATGGAAGGGCAAGGAAAGGGTGCAGGATGAAAGGAAGGTGGGATTTGCTGGGGCACAGGCTGTCCAGCAAAATGGTAACAAGCAAGGTGGGTGTAAGAGAAGGACTCTTGGTCTCCCTGATGGTGTGTGTGTAGGGGTGAATACCACATTATAAATCATCCACAGCCACTGCAGCACGAGTTCGATCCCCGGCTAGGGAGCTGACCCACATGGCGCAGCAGACCTCTCCTGTCTTGCCACTGCTCCCCTCAGCAGTGTATTTCCATCAGTCTGCCTGTTCTGTTCCCTCACTGTGTCCTACTCTGTCTCTGGTGAATCCTCTCACTCCTCCCCCCACCTCTGGCCTGTACCCCAGTTCTTGTATGCATATATAAATAAATTAAAAAAAAAGAGAGGACAGCTAGGGCCCTGCCCTATACACCAGAACTTCGTGCTTGGGGAGACTGCCTCACCCTGTGTGCCATCATTTTCCCCACATGTAGATGTGTGAAAGAAAATAGGAAAAGGGAGAATGCTCTGAGGCATTGACAGGCGGCTGGCACACAGGGAGGGCTCAAGGAAGGGAGCATGTTTTCAGAATCAGGTCTCAGGGCAGATCGCTTTCATTACAAAGACATTCCAATCTGTAAGAACGAGAGACACTATCATCAAATGATGATGCAAAAAAAACTAGCAAACGAAGAGCAAGACCAGAAAACTTCAGCAACAAAGCCAAGAATTAAAGATATTTTTAAGAATTTGACTCAGATGAACTCGACACAAATAACAAAATATTAAGAATCTGACAGAAGTGAAAATACTTGAATCGGAACTTCTGGAACGCGGTGAAAGCAGTGGTGTGAGGAAAATGAAAAATCTGCTGGGCCAAATCTGTTTTTCTTTCAAATAGACACCCGAAACCCCTCAAAGTAAAAAAGTAATGAAAGATAATTTAAAAATAATCTCGACAAAAGGAAGACCTTTCTAAGACAGTCATAAAACCTAGACATTGTAAGAAGAAACCTATTTTAAAAAAAAATCCCATTCTCAAATAAAAGAAACATAAGGGGTAAAATTAAAAAAATGACCTAGGAAAACATTTGCAACTCAAATGACAAAAGGGTAATTTTCTTAATATCTAAATAAATCTTATCAATCAACTATTAAGATCTGCTACTTAACAAGAAAATGGAGAGTTAATCAATTCACACAAAAAAGTCACAGATGATCTCCAAGTCTTTTGTAAAATGCTCAGACTTCACTCAAAAAGAGAAATATGAACTAAATTAAAAGGTAAATTTGACTTTTCACCAGATAGTTACGATGTCAGAATTTCTTAACACACGGTGCTGACAGGATCTAGGGAACAGGCTTTCACAGGTGCTATTTGGGTGCAAATTGGAAATATTTTTCAAAATGGATATGATCCTTTGAATCAGCAACTCCACAGCCATACTTTACAGAGATTTATTGCCACAGACACATTTACGTAACACAGCATTACTGACAGTGGCAAACACTCTGACACAGTCTAAAAGTCCCACAAAAATCAACAGGGGGGGGTGAGGAAATAAATTTGGATACCATCATATATTTGGATGCTATTCAACCCTTGAAAAGGTCTGATGTATACAAATACACAGGCAAATAAATGTATGGATCATGGAATGGAATTATCATTAAAATAATTAAAGTATAAATTCAAAACCTAGAACATATGATGAAATTTGAATACAAGACCTACAGTGTATGGTCAAATTGAAATATAAATATTAAATTAAAACACTAGGAAATGTTGAGGCTGATTATACCTGGAAAATGAGGTTTATATTCTCATGTGTTGACTAAATTATTTTTGCCAAGCAGTGATATTGTTTTGCAATATAATTTGGTTTTAAAAATAATTTTATAATTAAATTAATTTCTTCATCCTGGGTTTCCCTTCCTAATATCAATAAATTATTATACCTTCTATTTCTGGATCTGGTAATTTTTTGCTGAGCATTGTATGATATAAATATCAAGTGCTATGTTTAAATTACATCACTTTGGGGGCCTCCCTGGTGGCGCAGTGGGTTAAGCAACACACTATGAAGCAGACCTCAGCCTCTGCAGCACGAGTTCGATCCCTGCTGCCGGCCAGGCAGGGGACCCACATGGCATGGCAGACCTCTCCTGCTGTGCCCGCTGCTCCCCTCAGCCGTGTGCTTCTGTTGATCTGCCTGTTCTGCTCCCTGCTCTCTGTGGTGAATCCTCTCAACACCCTCCCCCAACACCTCTGGCCTGTACCCCAGTGCTTGTATGCATAAATAAATAAATCTTTTAAAAAAATAAAATAAATTACATCGCTTTGTAACTGATTGGTTTTTGTGTCTTCATATTTTCAAATGTCCACATGGTGGCTGCTTCCTTTGGTCACGAGAATTCATTGTACCAGGTTCACTAAAAGATGAGATGAAGGAGACCTCAAGGTCATCTGAGCGCACCCTAATCCCACAGCACACACTACAATGAAAGCAGTGTGCACTGTTTTTGAATGTGGCCTTTTAAAAGAAATATTTAGTAAGTTTTTGCTGGTTCTAACTGGCCTTTCTCCCCCTCTCTTGTGTGTGAGCTAATTTTTAACCACTAGGTGGGAGCAGAAACCAACTCACTGGGGGAAATCCGGCAGAACAGCTGAAAGCTGCTTATTTCATTACACAAAATGCCGGGCCCTGCTGTGGGTGGGAGCCTGTCACTGAGGGTTCATCTTGGGAGCATCCCTCCCTGGGGAGATGGTATAGAGTGGTGGGTGGGAGTGTGTGTGCACTCCTCCTGTGGGTTCCACGCAGGTATAGGACCCCTGAGGTACACGAGGAGACTGTCCACTTTGGGGTCAGAGGTCCAGGGCTCAGGCAAGAAAGAGTCCTCATTGTGAAGAACCAGGTGTCCATCAGGACCTGGAGGCAGTCTGGCCTGCTCCCCAGTCCACAGTCCCTAGACTGAGTCTCATCCTATGAGCTATGCCTCCCCCACTCCACCTTCCAGCCCCTCCTTTCTGTGTTCCAGACCAGTGAGGACTTGAGAAGCAGGCAGGCCTCCACCCGCACTCACCAGCCTGCGTGGACTTTCTCCGTGCCTTCTTGATGTCCTCTTCTGTCTTATTGCTCAGCTTGATCTCCAGCTGCTGGGTCTTCATCTCCAGGTCTCTTTGACGCTCAGTGAGGGCTTTCCGGGCCTGGGGTCAAAGACATGGGGGAGCCGTTCACAGAGCTCAGAACCAGAAGGGCCTGCGGGTCGCGTGGCTGCACCCCCCTCTTCTAGCTAAGAGACCTTTCGTTGGCCTGTTACCATGGATGATGCCACAGTGGTCTGAGAGGCTGAGCTGCGAGACCAGCACCGTCCAGTCAGCCAGTGACCATGCAGGGACCGCGGCACCCTTTGCACCCCCATTGCTTCCCACTGCATCCTGACTTGACCTCCTAAGGCAAGCCTCCCAGTTCATGGGAGCAGGCACTTGTCTGGGAGATCCACGCACCTCTAAATCCATGCACCTCTAAAACCTGCTGGGGTGAAAGGGACCATAGAAGCCATCTGCGTCGCCTGCCAGCAGTGTCTGACGGATGGCAGCAGCACAATCACCCTCTTCTGGGCAGCCCAGCCCTGCTTTCCTTAATGAGGTTTCCACCATCCACTGCTCCAAGGCCCTTTGGTGGTGGTAGCTAGAGGGTCTAAGGTGCCTGCAGCTATACAAGCCCGTCTCCTGCTACCTCTCCACAGGCAGTGGAATTGCCCGGGGAGACATCTCTCTCTCCTTCAGAACTGGCCATTGGCAGCTACCCACCGGTCAGATGGCTTTGGCCTTGGGGGTTGGGTCGGGTGGGTGGGTAGTTCAGCCAGGAGGGAATCTGCTGAGCAAGGCCCAGACAAAGGGGTTGTATGAGTGACCAGCACTCTCTTATGGATTCAGGGTGTACCCACTTTCTGTGCCCAGTTGACCCCATAATAATTCCCACCGTAGGTGCAGCCTTGCCCGCTCCCCTTGGCCCTCTGTGCAGTGAGCCCAGTGCCATTGTGAGCAGCTCTCAGCTGCCTGTGGCCAGGGGCAGGAAGTCCTTGGGCGGGGACTTGAGTTTGTACACCCCCAGGTCTTCCCGTTCCTACCACCTGGGGACAAAGGTCTCTACCTAAGCATATGGCACCCCTGCTGGTGCCCACCCCCCTCCAGCAGGTCCTCACCCCCTGCCCCTGCCCTGGCCTCCTGGGCCCTCACCTTCTCCACTGAGGCATAGCGGCTGGCAAGCTGCTTGCGGAGGTCAGCAATGTGGTGGTCACACTTCTTCAGGTCTTTCTTGAAGTTCTCCCGGAAGTTCATTAAGGGTTTCTCGACCTCGCTGTGAAGCTGTTGACGAGAATAAGGGGTGGGGCGTGGATATACTCAGGACCCCATGGTATCAGCTGCAAGTGGAGGAGGGAGGGGGCACCTCCTACAGCCTCCAGGGGAGGATGGGTCTGGGGTGGTGACTTGGCCCATCTGCTGAAGTGAGTGACAAGTGTTCACTCATCAGACAGCTCTTAGGGCGATTCTCCTTAGCTGGGAGGCCCCCAGTGATCACAGGGCTGGGAGAGACAGGCCTTGGAGCTTTCTAAGTAACTCCTTCCTCCTGTGACCACTCACTGCTCTTTTTTAAGATTTATTTATTTATGCATATAAGAGCTGGGGTATGGGCCAGAATTGCAGGAGGTGTGAGGATTCAGCAGAGACAGAGTGGGGAGCAGAACAGGCAGATCGACTGAAATACACTGCTGAGGGGATCAGCGGGTCAGGCAGGAGAGGTCTGCTGCGCCATGTGGGTCCCCTCCCTGACTGGGGATCAAACTCGCGCTGCTGTGCCACATGGATGCTTCACAGTGTGGTGCTGACCTGCGGTGCTACCACGAGGCCCGCCCACTGCTTCTTATCAGGGTCTGCTCAAGTGTCCACCTCCCTTTCTTTCCCAACTGGGAGCACTACAGGGGCAGAACCCAAGCCACTAGTTCTGTGTCCGTGGCACCCAGCATAGTGACTGTGGCTGCATCTCATTAGATGAACCCAGGTCAGTTTGTTTATTGGTCACCTGCTATGTGCCAGGTGCTGAGACTGCAAAGGTGACCTGGACATGGTCCTAGGCTCCTGGAATCTATGGTAGAAATGACCCAGGCCGTGGAGGGTTTTCTCACCACACTGGTTGGCACGGAGCCACGTCCCATCCTGCTAGATGGCAACACGGGTCCTGTGCTCTGACGGCCAGAGAAGGAGGTGGCTGTCTGGGAGGACTGGGTGCTTTTGGGTTTTCAAGTCTTTTATTTCTCTTTTATTCCTTCCTTCCATTCCCTTTCGAGGGACAACTTCTACTTACAACTTCTGTTTCTGGTGCCAACGTGAGAGATGTTTGTAAGAAAGCAGAGAGACGGGGCTGCTGTGGTCGGCTGCTGAGCGGCCCCAAGCCCCACTAACTCAGCTTCTTAGAGCTGACCCAGCTCTGAGGTTCCCCAGGGCTCACCCTTACAGGGTCCCTTGATTCAGCCTCCTGATGTCTCCCAACTCAGCCTCCCAGGGCCCCCACCCAATTAATTCCATGGCCCCCTCACTCTGCTGCTGTTCCAGAGCCCCTGGACCACCACCTGTGCCAAAAGTTTGCCTGGGATGCACAGGTGAACATCCCTGGACTGGTGCCCCTCAGTTCTGGGGTTCTGTGATTTCTCTCCTTCCCCCTCTCACCAGGCTCTTATCTTTTTTTCTGGAGACCTCGAGGTGGTCCTAATTCTAAACAAGCTATTACACACGACTGAGCTGCAGGAGGGCAGGGCTATGCTGACTTGGCCACTGCCGGGTCCACGCAACATCGGGTAGGAGTTGGTGCAGAGGGAGTGCCCCTCACTGCTGAGGACAATGACAAGTGTCCAATGCCCTGGGCTCAAATGACCTCAGAGACTGACTAAGAATGCTATCCAGATGCCCCTCTCTTCAGGTTAGTTGTAAATGTCTGTAATTTTTTTGAGCTCTTGCAAGTTTCCTCGTAGAAGAAAACACCCCCAGCTGGTGGCAGTTTGTAAGATGCTATAAAATTGACAGTTGCCAAGAGCACACAACCCCTTTTCCATGGAAACAGTGACATCACTGAACTGCTGTGGGAGCCTATCCCTAACTGGGAGTCCATTTGGGGTTAACTCAGCCTCTCACACTGTTAACTGTGGGGTCTCTGATGGCCAGGAAAGCAAGCTCATTATTCCCAGACTTTAAATGTGCCCAGGAGTGACCTGGAGGGGCTTCTCCGCATTCAGGATTCCTGGGCCCAAGCCCCAGGTTCTGTGGTCTGGAGAAGGGTCCAAGAACCTGCCAACACACCAAATTCCAAATAACAATCTGGAAACATAATGCTACCAGCTGTCAGGGGACAGTCAGTTCCATAGATGAAGACCCAAGGATTCTTCCCCTAAATTGTAAGTACTTATAAAATGCAAGTTGTTCTTTAAAAATAATTGGCTGGGTATCTTATCCTCATTCTTAACTTTAAAGCATCTTTGTTTAAGCAGAGGCAGAAGTGCTTCCTGGAAGCTGAATCCTGTGAACTCTGGGTTGGCCTGTTTTGGACGGAGCTGTTCGGCTCGCCTTTTTAAAACTCCTACACTCTCAGCCTCCTTCTTTCTGCTCATACATCAGAAGAGCAATTCCAAGTTGAAAGGACTCTCAGAGACTATCTGGTCCAGTGTTTTTTAAGTGGTGGGTTGCTAAGAGTTGTGAAATCAATGCAGTGGGTCGGGCCCAGCTTTTTGATGAAAACAGACCCAAATCTAATAGAAAACACCAGAGTGCATTTTAGCGAGAAGGATAAGCACTATTTCCTGCAGCTCAAGTTTCCTCCAGGTATGTGCGTGAGCACCAGCAGGTGGATACCTGGGTGTGGATACTGAGTTTTCCGGGTGGTCAGTGAACTGCATCCCTGAGGGTCACAATCAAGGAAGTTTCAAGTCATTGCTCTGCTCCACACTTTTCATTTCACACATGCAAGCCTGGAAACCCAGAGAAGCTAAGGGACTTGCCCATGGTCACAAAACTTGTGTGTGACAGCGTTGATGTAACTGTCCCCTCAAATCTGCTGACTTGAATGCAACTGAGTGGCCCCCATTGCATGACTAGATGTTCTCCCATTGGAAGGAATGTTCTATTCTCCCACCTGCAGTTGGAGCCAGGTATAAATTCCTTTGCATAGCGCAGTCTTATTTCTTTACCAGTCTGTTGCTATTAACAATGGGTTGGCTAACAGACCAGCAGAGCCTGAAAGGCTGCTATCACAGAGCTGCATTCCTTAGAGAGCTCTTCTCCCAGCCCTGCGCATTCAGAGTAGAACTGCAGAGTAGAATGTGGAGCATACATTTAAATAGGTTGCATGCCTATGAAGCTGTACTATCTGTGGCAGACAAATAAGTTCTTGGAGCTCCATTCTTTGCAGGGGATTGCTATACAGCTCTGGGGCTGCTATTCTGATTGCCTGAGGCCACTGCCACTGACTGACAGGCGGAAAATAGCAGAGGTTCTCTCACGGAAATCTATTTTGGGAAAGTGTTCTTCACACGCCTCCCATCAGCTGAGTAGTGGCCACTCATGCCATTAACATCTGACGGAAAATGTCCTGGTCATTTGGAGGGCCAGCCTGCACCACCTGGATATCCCCTAAGAGTGGGCAGAGTTGTGTGCTTCATTTATTTTTTTTAAAGATTTATTTACTTATGCATACAAGAGCTGGGGGGACCAGCCAGAATTGTGGGAGGTGAGAGGATTCACCAGACAAGAGTGGGGAGCAGAACAGGCAGACTGACCGAAACACATTGCCGAGGGCAGCAGCGGGTGAGGCAGGAGAGGTCTGCTGTGCCATGTGGGTCTCCTCCCTGGCTGGGGATCGAACTCTTGCTGCTGTGCTGCAGCTGCTTCACAGCGCTCAACCCACTGTGCCATGAAGGAGGCCTGAGTTGTGTGCTTTAAATGCTGCTGGTCAGCCTGGAGGAAGGTCTAGGTCAAGTCTCCCTGCACTCAGCCCTCTCCTTGCTGCCCCAGTAGTAGAGTCCACCTGGCAGTGTGACCCCTGGCCTGTGATTTAGCCTCGATGGCCCTTCTCCTGTGAGAAATGGTGCCACTGTCTTATACCACAGTTGATAAAATCAAGGAAGATGCTATATCCTGCACATATCCACCTACAACACATAGAACAACGCGAGACAGTGGTTTCACTACAAATGTCCCTTGTGGCCTTCATCCTTAGCTTCTAGCAGAGCTCCTGAAACCTTTGTAATTTTGTAAGTGGTAAAGGTGCTAGAGCATCTTCTCTTCTAATAGTTGGCTTTTGTTCTAATGGGCTCCTGGACAGCTTCAGGACGGGAGCTGGTCACCAGAGAGACCAAGCCCCACCCCCATCCTCCTGGGAGAAGGTCTGGACTTTGAGTGACTAGTAGATCACACCGATGTGATGAAGCCTCCATAAAAAGCTACAAACTGTGAGATTTCAGACAGCTCCAGCGTGGTGAGCACACCCACATGCTGGGAAGGTGAGGAACCCCGATTCTACGGAGACGGAATTTCTTGTGCTTGAGCCCCTTCTGGCCCTGGTTCTATGCACCTCTTCATCTGGCAGTTCATCTGTATCTGTTATCATATTTTTTATTATCCGATAAACTGGCAACCTCAGTGTTCTGTGAGCCTTCCTAGGCTCAGGTTCTGTGAGCCTTTCTAGCAAATTATCAAACCTGAGAAGGACATCATGAGAACCTCCCACTGGTAGCCAAGCCAAACAGAAGTGTGGGTGCCTGGGAAGCCGCTCTGTGCACTTGGTACCTGAAATGAGGGTGGCCTTCTGGGACCGAGCCCTTCACCTGCAGAATCAGATGTTATCTCCAGGTAAATAGAATCAGAATTGAGTTAAATTGTAGGATACCCAGCTGGTGGCAGAGACGTGGTGGGTGTGGGAGAACCCCGACATTTGGTGACCACAGTGTTGGTGCGAGTGGTGGCATAAAAGGAATCAGGGGAACACTGCGCCTCAGGGAGGCTTTTGTCACCTGAGTGCTCTATAAGCCACCAAAAACCACAGATCCTGCTGACAGGGAGTAAATGCCACTGGGGGTCCCAGGGATCCAGCAGACAACCTTTCAAAACATCAGCTCCCCATTCACGGCACCAGTCAATGGAGGTTCCCGCCATGCAGAGAGCAGTGGCAGGGGGTTAGGACAAGAGAAAGGAGGTCTAACAAGAACACTACCCACCATCCACAGCTTCAAATAACGTGCTGTGCTATAGGCAAGGCAGAAAAGGGAGCAATTCATGGAGCTGCTTCTCTCCCAGTGCTTGACTGGCAATATTCTTAGGAAGTATTTGGTGGGTGAGGTTAGTTAGCATGCCATTGCTTGCTCAGGAATTCTCACTTCTGGGTGTCAACTCATTCTTGGGGTATTAACGCCCTTTAGAAGCAGAGAGCTGGTAAAACACTGCTTCTTCCTCTCTTCCCCTAGCCCCCAATTCTTTATAAAACTTCTCCCTGTATCTCAGTCATTTGAACATTCATTCTGTGTATGCAGCAAACCATTATGGGGTGGGGTGGGGAGACCTGAGTACAAAGTTACTTGATGCTTTTCCACCCACAGGGCAGTCCCACAGGGACCCTGAAGCCCAGAATGTCAATTGCTATGGGGAAAAGTGTTGGGATCCAGGATGTTCGATGCAGAAGCTCTGGGATGGAGCAGCCGCCTTTGGGGAGAAGCTAGCGCTGAGTAATAAAAGAAGCAGACTGATTTCCAAATTAAAAACAGGGGCTCAGAGAGTTTAAGCCCCATGTCCAGCGCCCCCTCAGACTGCTGTCTGACTGTTGACAGCAGGAGAGCAGTAGTAAGACTGTGGACCCAGGAGACAAAGGTCATTGGGTATGGTGACACTCTCAAGAGTGTCTCTTCCCTCAGACTCACACTAGTGAGTCGTTCACCATGACACGCACACGTTTTGTGAATTATTTCACTTTGATATTTGGTTTATTTCTCCCCTGAAAAGCAGCCGAGAGCTTCCCTGACAAGGAACTTGGAGACAGGAGCCAGAGTGGGGAGAGAGGGTCATGTGGCAATATGGAGAAATCATGAAAGTAGGTCTAAAAAGAGACTGAGGCGGGAGGAGCTAGTCAGCGAGCTCCAGTCACCTATCACTTCCAAGACTATTTATTGAACGTCTGCTATATGCTAGACACCACCCTGGATACTGGGGACAGAGTGAACGGAACAGAGACAGACTCAGCTAACTGTTGGGAACTTTTCTAACAACAAACAAAACAAACAGAACAAAAATGTTCTCCCTTTGGCAGAGCCTAGGCTCTCCTGACACCATACCAAGAAGATGTGGAAAATGCCAATAAGTTACCTTGAAAGCCCAACAAGGTGAGCGTGGGGTTTCGTCACTCAAAGGTTCACCTGAGGAACTGATGGCATCTCTCACCTCATGGAGGTGTGCTGAAGTGGCCCCACTGACTCACCAGAGTTGAATGCCAAATTTGTAGCAATTTTGTGAACTGGTTATTAGAGATAGCCAGTATTAAAAATTAAATGATCTAAACTTGAAGTGAATAGATTCTATTGGAAACAGAGGTAATACAGATACTGTATTCTCTGACTACATTTTACTCTTCTCAGGATGGATACTTATGGTTACTGATGCTACTGTATCAGTAAGGCAGGAACATTACTGAATGGCATGTAGTTTTTTCCCAACTGTGAAAATTTACACCAAGTGGCAAACACTACAGGCTGGAGAGACAGTTGCTCAATGTTTAACAGCTCACAACTGCATACGGTCAACGCGAAGAGGCTACAGGGAGGGGTTACCTTGGCGGAGAACTTGAGGTGAACTTCCGCTTCGTCCGCGAGGCTCTTCTTCACCTGAGCCCACGCTTCTCCCAGGGAGCTGCAACACGAAGGAGACCATTAGACCCAAGGAGAGAGAGAGCTGCTCTGACCCCAGGTTAGAGATCACAGGCCTTCCTGAGGTGGGAGGTGGGTCTTGACTCTGAGTCTTGGGGTACACAGTACACCTATGACTGTAAAATGAGATGAGACACAGAACAAACCTGAGCATGGAGCCAGGGGAGTCACCCAAACCCAGGGAGGTTCTTAGGAGCTGGACCTACCAGGGGCCTTATTGGCTCACAGACAGTTGAGTGGCTGGGGGAACAGTGGGAAACCCAAAGAACCTGGGGAGATGCGAGAAGAAGGTGGGGCACACTGCAGTGAGGGCCTTGATGCCTGGCCCATGACGGGCCCCATGGCCTCCTTGGGATATGGGCTGCAAATGCCTGTTAGCAAATCAAGGAAGGAGGCAGGGGCCTTCCTAGCAGCCCTTCTCAAACAGAAGGTACCGCACGCAGTTTGCTGGCAGGCTGGACCTTCAGCAGCCTGAGCTCCAGGAGAGGCAAAGGGGTACCATCTGTGGCTGGGGACCTCTTAGGGATGCCCACGTAGCACAAAAGGCCCTCCATTTGTGCTAATTTGGGACTGAGAGTCCTAACGCTGCCTACAACTTACTAGAGCACTTCTAAGCTACATCACTTTTCCATTATAAGATGCTTAAAATAGAAGCTAGCTCCTGAAGTTCCCAAGATTTCTGTCTAGAGTCCCCCAATCTGTAAGCTCCCCCGACTCCCCTCCCCATCTTGCTAGGACAGTATCTATTATTAGGAACTCTTTTAACCTCACTGACCTTCCAAATGACACCCTGCTTCCTTGCTTGAGACCTCTCCAACACCGTCAGTAAACACAGGCTGAATGTTCAGTTGACTTAATTTCATCAAAAAGCCACTTCCCCCAGAGAATTCATTAAACTCGAGTGGTAAAAGCTGATTAAAAGACAGCATGCTGCGAGGCTTCTGGATTTTGAGCAGAGAAGCCAGTAGCTAAGAATTACCCAGCAGAACAGAACCCTTTGATCACAGTCCAGGCCTGTCTGGCTGCGGTGCTGGCTTAGTCCAAGGTGGGTGTTTATGGGAAATGACTGACTGATTTTTATCTAGGAGTTCCACAGCAAAGAAAGCTCCCCTGGGATGAGTCAAGCTGGGGAGCCCACCAGAGAAGAGATGGAATGAGAAACGGGGCGATCCAAGCTGTTGATGTCTGTTCTGGCCTCAAGGGCCTGAGCTCCTGTAAACTGTGGGGGACCACTCTGCACCCTTAAGGGGGTCAGAGGTAGCGATGTAGGTGGGGTAAAGTGTTTCATATAGAAAATGCAGGAGAATGCCTGATTCAGTAACAGGTCTGCACTGTGGATGTCTGATAGATGTGCAACAAAGATTCCAGGTCATCTCCGTGGGGAATGGACAGTCTTTTTAACAAATGGTGCAGAGACAACAATAACCACAGGGGAAAAAGGAGCCCTTGACCCTTGACTTCATGCTATACCTAGCGATTATTTCCAGGGGGATCCACACCTAAGATGAAAGCAACACTTATCAAAGCTCATGGAAGCAGGAGGAGAGGGAGCTTGATTAAAGGTGATGTCAGTCTCTACAACTGAGCCATGTTAGGAGCCTATGGGAGGGACCTGATTGCCCAGAAGTCAATAAGGCCCCTGGTAGTGCCAAAAGCCGGTAAATCCACTGGCAGCATGTGGTCAGGAGGTGGACAGCTCTAATGGTCAGGGAATGTCACCTGGGGCTATAGGGAGGAAAGGAGAAACAGAGTTTCACTGGGACAATGTCAGTTGGGACAATGTCCTCGGCCCCACCTCCAGGTGAGGAATCGACAGGTGGAAGGCCTTCACCCCACACATGCAGGGAGGCCTGTCTGAGCCAAGGCGACCTCCCCCAGACACCCTCCACCCCTACCTAATATTCCAGACCTCTTGCAGCCACTTCACAATTTTGAACACACAATTTAGACATTCTCTCATTTGAAGAGAGCTATTTTTCATTTGATAAGAGGTTAATGGAAAAAATACCCTGAGCTATTATTTCAGTTCCAATATATAGTCAGAGACATGCCAAATCAAAGCTCATGTTACTGTCATAATTATCAACCAGGAAAGACCAAAAATCCCATTTCCTTCCCACACAGGAGAGAAAAACCGAAGGCAGAATAAATAACCTAATTCTGTTTATTTACCAGTGCGCACATGTCCTGCAGAATCTAATTTGGACACAATGCTGCAGATGCAAAAGCAGCTCAAGTCACCCCCATAGGCACAGCAGCCTCCGAGCCTGGCCCAGTTTTCTAGGCTCTGGTGCTGCACTTTGAAAGGTTCCAGGTGGACAGGGTTAATGTACAAATGTGCAAAAATGCAAAAACAGCATTGCTTCAAATTGTGAGGGGGGTTGCGGGATGCTCACATACTCCCCCACAGCCGGATCCTGCTGAAAGGAGGGTCGTGCATGCAGTGAGTGTGCAAACACCATGGCACTGAGGTGTGTGTTCACACCCAGCCGTAGGTGTGCATGTGTGGGGCTGTCCCATGTTTGGAGGTGCACGTGTGTATGGCCTGGGGGTGCAGGCCCGACTCGTGGAGCTGGAGCATATGCTGTGTGTACTGACAGCACAGAGTGTCCTTGGCAGCAGCCCAGGCCGAGGAGGTGGAAGCAGGAAGACTCCAGAGCAGCACAGCGGTTTGCAGGGTATGGGGATACTTAAGAAAGCCTCCTTTTCAGGCCATGAGGGGGACTCCGTCCTAGGACCCCTCCTGCCCCCCACTCAAGTCCAGTACATGGAGCAGAAGGGGGCTGGAGCCAACCTCATTCATGTCCGTGGAAGAGTATCTGACACCGCTGGGTCGCCCTGTGGCCTTTGAGAACCACTGGGAGGCCGCCTCACGACTGCAAAGCAAGTCCATGCAGAGGCCGTAATCAAAGCCACATTTGGTTGGCAAAGCCAGTTCCCTGGAGGATTTCAAGCCATGCAGGCAGATTTAGACTTGTTTCACATCACAGCTCTTCTGACAACCACAAGTGCCCTGGGCAGAAGGTCTCCTGTCCTTGGGGACTCACTTCCCCTCACAGAGGGATTCAGAGACTGTACTGGAGGGAGGTTGACCAGAAGGAGGACCCCGGGGGAACCTTTCAACTCTAACCTCCTGAGCATCTTTATTCATTTTTGTTATTGAGATAAAATTCACATAACAGAAACATCCATTTTAAGAGAACAATTCAGCAGCATTTAGTACATTGGCCATGTTGTGTAACCATTCTATTTCCAAAACAATTTTATTAGCAAAGGACTGAATGTCTGTGTTCTCCCCCCATTCATATGTTGAATCCTTCTACCCTTTGCCCCCCAACTGTGGCTGTTGTTTGCAGATGGGACCTCTAAGGAAGTAATTAAGGAATTAAGGTTAAACAAGGTCAAAAGGGTAGGGCCCTGATCCAATAGGATTTGTGTCCTTGTAAGAGACACCAGAGAGCTTGTTCTCTTTCCTCTGGTGAGTATCTGGGGCCAGCATCTAGCTACCAGGGGTGAGGGCAGAGCAGGTTTTGACACATACTAGAGTCTGGCAGGAAGGAGGTCCTTGGCCATTAGAGAGAAGACAATGTGGGTGCCTGTACTTCAAGTTGTGGGTGCTCACCCTGAACCAGAAGCACTGACCTTGTGCTGGGCATAAGGAGACTTCCCCGCCCACATAGGCATGCAGGGTATCAGTCATGGGTGGAAAAGGGTCCTCCTTCCTTCCTGCGTTCCTCCTCCTCCCCAGTCCCTTCGCTGTCCTCCTCACTCACCCTTCTTCCTGCGCAGCCAAGGAGTTCTGAGAAAGCTTAGCTAAATTTTTCGCATATTCTTCTTCAATCTTTATCCTGCAAAGGGAGAAAACCCAGCATGTCAATGCTCCAGGACTAAAGTGAGTCTGATCATCTGCAGTCCCGCCACTTACTGCCTGTGTGAAGGGCCACACTAGACATAAGCTCCGAGAGTACATGGCTCCTGTCTGTCTACCTGGCATACTGCAGGTGCTTACGAAATACTTATTGAATGAATGAATGAAATTACTGAAAGTTCACCTCTTCCATCTCCAAAACAGACTATTCCCACCTGTCTCCTAAGCTATGAGGACTGTTTGTTGCACAGTTTCTAGCACAGAGCTGATCCATAGAAGAACTTTAAGTGAAAAAAATGAAACTTGTGATGAACCAAGGAGAAGCCCAGGGCTGCCCTCTCCCTTTTGGGTTTAGCCCTCCAAGGTGGCATTAGCCATCAGAGGCATGAACAGAACCTCTTCCTACAATCTCTCAGTCCCTGATGCCTCTAATTGTCAAGCCTACAGGGCACATGTATTTCCATGGAAACCAGGCAGTGCCCAGAGCTGGCTGATTCCATTTCCCTGGAGAGGGATGTTGCCTTGGATTTCACTTTTAGCAGGCAGGTCCTTGACACACTTTCAGCCAACTCTCTGGGGACCGTTCTGTATTATCTGGCAACCTGTGTTAAATGTGTTGTCAAAGGTATCGCTCACTAGCTCGGTGGCACTCCGGGCCACATGGAGGGGATAGAGGAGCTGTACTCAGGATAACCAGAGCTGGCCAGAGGGCTGCACCTCAGAGAGCCCCTGGCTCATCACTGGGTAAGCTGGATAAAGGGCAAAGCCCCGCATGCTCCCGGGGATGCAGCATTTGCTTCCCAGCTGCTAAGAGGCTGATGCTGAAGGTTGGGGTGATGGAGAGAGGGCAGCCTAACCAGGCCCGGAGCAGCACTTAGAGTAAGAGCCATTCACAAGGCAGCACTGGCAGACCTACAATCTTGCTCCTTCGCACACCGTTTTGCTCTTGCCTCTACCTGTGGCCAGTCTCTAGTTTCTCTTAATTCTAAGTCTGATTTATCCCCTTGCCTCCACTGCCTCCTCTCCATTCACTCTGCCTTCAGCCCTAACCCTCTGCCTAACCCTCTCCAGAATGACCGCACACCCCAGACAGTGGCTAAGAGATCTTTCCTGAAAGCATACCTAACCATGTCACACTCCTAGCTCAAACCTTCAAAGGCTCCTTCCTTGATGCAAACCACACACACAGGCAGGAGAAGCCATCTGCCTCCGGAGCCTTACCTCCCAAGCCAGCGTGGACCACCTCCACCCCCTGTCCAGCTGTCCTGCGCTATGGCCAGGACATCAGTCCCCAGGCTCACAAACTCCCTCTTACGCATCTCAGCTCTCATCTCTTCTGCTTCAAAAAGAGCCTCCCTGCCAGATCCCAGGAGAATCAAGAAAAGTTGCAGGAGTCTGCACTTCTCAGGGAAGACCAGAGTATTCTCAAATGGCAGGTTCCATTTGCCTGCTAACACGATGTTTTTATGAAAGCACAAAGTGTCCAAATTTTGGGTTTACAGCCAATTTCCTAGTTGCCCATTTTATACTATTGTTTTCTTGCGCCTGAGCTATGCAGCCTCTCAATTTCCTACCAATTTAATGGGTCATAAAATAAAGATCTTATTATACAAATAGAAAACAGGTATCCTAAGGAAAATAAGTTTTTCAAACATTCAAAGATTATTTGATCCTTGTTGTTATAATTTTAAAAAACTTAAAAATAAATTGCCTTTTACTGTATTTCCAGTGTGCACTGGAAACTGTGTATGTGTGCATACATACATGTGGGCTATGTGCATGTGTGTGGGTATGTGATTATATGCTTAATAGGGTCTCAGAATTTGGGAAGACTGAGACCAGGAGGTAAGAGTTTTTCTTTATTATTTTTCCCTACTTCCGTCAGGATGCATCTATTGTTTCATCATCAATGTTCAGACAAATCATTCTTTAGACAAAACACTATTAGAATCCCTGTACTTATCATAATGACTTTATTTGAGTCTCCTTGACTGATCTCCTTGAAGGAGTGATAGGGGTAGGAAAGCACAGCTTTCTCCACACTGAGTCCTAGCACACAGTTTGGTTCAAAGATGAATGGAAAAGTGACACTGTCCTTTTTTTGTTATGATAAAGGACAGTGCTTCAAATGGGGCCAGGTAGGTAAGAATCAAGCAGTGTGGGGATAATAGGGAGTGGTGGGGACTGTGGCAAATTGGAAGTAAATGTTCCCTTTACAGGGGCAGCTGCTACTCATCCTGCCAACTGTTGCTTAAGGGATGTGGAGCCACCAGCTGAAGATTTTCTCCTTTCTCAAGAGAGGTTAAATATCCAGATATTAATGTAAAATGTACCAATTAAAAAAATGTTGGTTCAAATTTTTAAAAGCACTACATACTATAAAGCAACCCACCTGCTGGCCAGATCTGCAGATCTGCCTAAAGGCCACAATTGTGCGGCACCAGCTCCCCTGGGGGTTAACCCAGCACAGTGCTAGGTATGCAGGGTCATTGCTGCTCTGCACTGCCCAAGGATGAGGGGCCAAGGAGGGCCGTGTCATCGTGTCGGGAGCTGGGAGAGGCCCAGGCTTTACCTTTCTCGAATGAATTCTGACATTTCCTTCTGCATTTGTTTGCCTTTCAGTTGCTTCTGAAGCAGCAGTTCAAACCCAGCCACAGTGCCATTGCCTTGGGAGTCCTTCTTATCAGCCTAGAAAGGAAATGGAAGCAGAGTTAAGGTGACATCAGCGTCTGGAGCCGGGCAGGCAGAGTGCAGGGAAGAGAGACTCCAGATGGGAGCCAGACATGCCTGGCACCCAAGAGCTAGGACTGTAACAGCAACCTTCACTGCCCCAACTTGTCTCCCTCTGCTGCCCCTGGCCCCTTGGGGCTCTCTGATGCTGAGGCCCTTCCAGCTGCTGCCAGCCCATATCCATGTCCTTCCATCCCCCAGCCTAAGAAAGAAGAGGAGGAAGGACAAGCATCAAGGAGCAGCGACTATGACATCCAATCACCTGCACCCTTCAACTGGGTGGCTGCTGAAGCTGAGTCAACAGGTGTCTCGATGCTAGCCCGGGACAGAACACTGGGGCAGGGCACCTACACTGAAGTCAACCAGTCTCGTATCAGCTTCTTGCACCGGCTAGGCAGGGACACCCCCAGGGCGCAGTCATGAAAGCTCAGAGTGGTTTCAGGGGAGAAACTGGGTTGCCGGGGAGCCAGAGTGGAAAGGGGCAGGCTGTCTGGGTTGACATCCCAGCTGGGGAACCTCAGGTCAATTCTTCCCTCACTCTAAGCCTGAGCTGCTTCGTCTGTGAAGCTGGCAATCGTGGGACCAACCTCACATGGTCATTTCAGGATAAATACCAAATGGAACCAACTCAGCACACAGTAAGTTCTAAATAAATGGAATCTGTTATTAATTACTTTTGAATAAAAATCAGGAATCAGAAAGATGGTCAAGTCGATGAAATGCAAGCCTTGTCCTCCACTCATTTTGCTAACACTCTTCAATAGATTTCAAAATTACATGTACTTTGGATTTTGTTTTGCCTGTATTTCCTCAAGGATCCCTGAATATTCCTTTCCTTTTCTCCCCCTGCCCATGTCCTGCGTGACACCCCCACACATGGCCTTCCCGGCAGCCACCCATCTAGGCCTGGCCCACACTACCGGGGGTCAGACAACTCAGGGCCTTCCCAGGCCTGGCCAGCACCACACTGAGACCGGCCCTCCTCCACCACAGCGCTTCCACAGAGTCCCGCTGTCAAATGCGCTCACACTTAGTGGAGGAGCAGAAACAGACCCTTTGCCATCACAGAGAGAGATGCCTCCATGAGAACCTGGTCCCGAGTCCAGAAAGACTGGCGTCTAGTGTCTGCTTCTAGTCACTATGTCATGCGGTCCAGTTTTTCCAACCCTAGACTGTGTCCTCCTCCATTTCCCCCGCAAACAGGGCTGGGTTGCCTCTCTAAGAGCCCTTCCAGTACAGATATTTTAGGGGAAAAGAAAAGAGTTGCTGACGCTTGGAGTGAACCTACTGACCACTGTCAAGTAGATGAACGGTTTCGCGAACACCCAATGTGGGACCCATCACTGGCTGCTCTGGGCCACAGTGCTGACACCTCTTGTGACAGGGAGCACACCCCATGTGGGTGAGCCATGTCTCAAGGGGGCTGCTGTGGCAGCTTGAAAGGTTCTCGAAGTATACATTTAAATGTGTTCACTTCATTGCATGAGTGCTGCATCTGGATGAAAAAGCCAGAGAAAAATTACCCAAAATACTGAGTCCTGCTCTGCTTCTCTTACAAATGGATTTGCTGAGCGATTCATCCATCCGAGGGAAACCAGCCAGAAGAAATGGGCTCTAATGACTGTGCCAGCAGAAAAATTTCTATTAGAGGAAAAGGCTTTGATGGTCAAGGAGATAAAACGCTAGAGTAAGTATCTGAGTCCCAGGAAGGCCTGAATGAAGATGCCAACTTACAAAGTCACTCTCTTGGATGCTGGTGACCAGTGGCAGGATGATGCTCCTCCCTCTGTCTCCTCCCCACTCTCCAAGCCTCCCCATGTCCACACATGACACCCCAAATCTGGCCTCCAGCTCCAGGATGCCATTCCCGGGACACCAGCACATCCTCCCAAACACTCCACCTAAGTGCGATGTCTCCAAACCCACTTCTCTCTGTCTTTGTGGCTGCCATCATCTCCCCCGGTCCTTGACACCCACCTGCCAACTTCCATCCCCGTCAATCACAGTCCTCCCGGCAGGATGCACTTATATGAGATCACATCATATTTCTCTTCGTTTTTTTTTTTTAATTTTACAAGTAATCTTGTTTTTATTTATTTTTTTAAATTTTTACTTACAATGTTGGCTTTCTTTTCTAGGTGTTCTCTTCGTTTTTTTTTTTTAATTTTACAAGTAATCTTGTTTTTATTTATTTTTTTAAATTTTTACTTACAATGTTGGCTTTCTTTTCTAGGTGGAGTCCCCATAGAACTTCTACCACCAATTCACCCATGCACCGTCACCATAGTCCCTTGTGCTCTTCCTGTCTCTGCCTTGATCCCACTCCCTCCCTCTTCCCTGCAGAATGTCATACTTCTCTTTAAACCCTCTGACATCATGCTATTGCAAGAACAAAATCTAAGGTGCTATGGTGCCCACACAATGTCCCCCACTCTGACCCCAAGTCTGTCTGATGCCTTTCTATAATGTTGGCTGCATCTGCAAGGATCTCAGCCACGGAAGAAGCACTGCTGGGTCAAGAGGAATCTGGCTGCTTCCTAATGCACAAGTGATTTGGTAGAGAGGAGAAAGCACTTTGGTCTAGTACTCAGTGAGCAAATCTTAAAAGGGGTAAATAATCCATTCTGCATGGAGGTAAAAAAAAAATCACTGTGTTTATTGTCCCTTGGGGTCTTTGCAAACTCTTTTTCTTTTCAGTATACAACTTGGTGGTTTTCATATGCTCACAAGGTTGCACAACCATGGCCGCAATCTGATTCCAGGCTGGGGCAATCTTAATTAGAAACTCACTGCTCTCTGTGAAATGCAAATGCCCCGAGGTTCTGAGGAGTACAACTGCGACTTTACAAAGATATTTACTTAATTGTGGAAAAATACACATGATTAAATTTACCATCTTAACCATCTAAAGCATGCAATTCAGTGGCATGGAGTAAATCCATATTGCTGGTAACCCTCACCACCTTTCCTCCTTCAGATTTTTCTGACCTCACAACATGGAAACTAGGTGCCCACTCAACAAGGCACTAATGCTGTGAACCACAGAATGGTCAAAGCCGGAGCTCTCTGCAGGTCCTTGCACCAAGCTCCTGGTGACTTTGATGGACACAGTGAGGCCCGAGGAGGAGAAGCCCTTGTCCCAGGTTACCCACATCAGCGACAGCACGTGCTGAAGGTGATTTGGTCTCCTGCCTTCACTGGGTGGCAGAGTCTCCAGCTTACCTGCATTCTGCCTGGGGTTTCTGCACTGCCCCTTGGCACGCAGAGGACCTTGAGATTTAGGGAATGACCTGGGTTTCGGTTTTGACCTCAGACACTAAATCTCCTATCAGCTCTTCCGGTTTTCACAGAAAGGCCCCCTGCTTTGAGCTGCGTGTCTTCTCCTGGTCCTCCAGATCTCCATGAGTGGGAAACTGAGGCATCACGTACCCAGAAATAGTCACAGTAGCTCCACTCAGTAGGCTTCAGCAGCTGCTGCTCCGGCATGGTGTCTGGGTGAGGGAACGTCACGCAGTTTATCTGCAGGGCACAGGACAAGAAAGAAAATGACTTCGCTGGAGGGCTGGGAGACGTGGGATGGCTCTCGCAGCCCTCAGAGGCCTCCCGTTTGGGCCAGGTCACGCCCAGGGATGATGGGATGCGCCAGTGGTCCATGCTTCAAATGCGGAGAACCAGCACTCACACCCACCCAGATGGGCTGGGGATCAGGGCAAGCTCTGGAGGGCAGATAACAGGATTATCAGATTTGCACACAGTGAGAGCTTCAACCTAGCCCTGCACTGCAAAGGGGCTGTCCCAGACACTTCCGCACAGGGGGCCGTGCAGTGCTGTCTGCTGACACAAAAGGCTGGACCCCAGCTCCACTGTCATGAGCAGGGAGCAGCTGAGCCGAGCATGACACAGTGTGGGGACTGTCCAGACAGAGACCAAGGAAGTTCTTACACAGCGAGAAGCACGGTGTGCCAGCAGGCACCGTCGGGAGGGGTGGGGGCATGATGTAGAACAGTGTTTTAGAGTGTGCTTCCATGTGTATAAAGTGTGGGGGGAGGATAAATACACATTTGGATATTTAGGTACAGAATACTTCTGGAAGTGACACTGTCACTTACTTCCCAGAAAGGTGTAAGGTGGCTTAGGGACACGGGTGGAAGGTCCCCTTGTGAATTTTAGCTTGTGATACGAATTCTAGAAACAAAGCTTAAAAGGAGAATCCAGGGCACATGCTTGGGGTTGACCCCAGCCCAGGAGAGAGCAGTACAGAAATTTCTGGGGTCATCTCAGACTATGCTGCTGGAACGTAGGGGTATGACCCTCACTTTGGGGGGAAATGGCTTTGCTACCGCAAGCTCCAGACCTGTTCCCCATTCTGCAAATGGTCCTACAGCAACCCGTGAGGGAGAGCTAGTTGGCTGGGGGAAGGAGGACAGGAGGAGGGATCTTATTCTTACTGTGTCTGCCACTCTGTGAAGACACAAGTGCTTGGATGGACGCTCGGGGTCCTAGGATACCTGCCCCTGCCCTTGTCAACTCTGCTTTTGCAAACGCTCCCCCAGGTACCCCCAAGGAATTCCCTGACTTGTCAGAGCCCTGCACCTCCTAGTGGTATTTTGAGGGTGCACCTAGCTGGCCCGATGGGATGTGGCTGTGACCAGGAACTCCTGGGGAGTGCTTCCTCAAGCACCCTGCCAAGAGATCTACATGCATTCTCACCCCAGCAACTTTAGGAGAACTGGGTAACATTGGTCTTACTTTATAAGAGAAAACGAAAGACTGCAAGTGTTAGATATTTGAGTCCTGGCTGGGCTGATGGCAGAATTCTAGGCTCCACCGTGATGCCATTCAATGCTCGTCCACTTGACAGGCGAGCATTTGTGGCCTGACTGCTCAGCGCCACACGCTGTGCTAGTTCTTTCCTGCACATTTACATGTACATTTGTAATTACATTGCTCCTGACTGTTGATTTAGCACTTGTGTTCCTTGCCAGACTGCCTGCTTCATGAACAGAAGAAGACAGTTTTTTCCTGCTGGCTTCCTGGCATGGCGCGGGACCTAGAGGGTGCTTGGTAAATGTTTCTTGGTACAAAGACCGGGGGCTAGAGGTGGAAAGCACAGTTTCTGCCCTCGAGGCTTTATAGCTCATGAGAAAGGCACATAAGTAAGCAATTGCAATACTTTGGGATAAATCTACCATTCCAGTAAGCGCAGGGTGCTGGGCTATGGGTGTGTGGAGAGTGTCCAGGGATTCAGGGGAAGAATTATTAGGCAGTTAGAGCAGGGAGGGCGATGCCTAAAAAGAATTAAATTGCCAACTACGAGCACCCCAGGAAATACTTGCTTGAGCTGATAAAGCCCAAGGAGAGCCAAGAAACCCCCAGAGGGGGGAACGGGAAGTCTCCTACCCCAACCTGCTGCCAGGGCTGATAAAACTATACCCTCTGAGCACTGTAGGAGAGGGGAGTTCTGCCTAGACTGATAAATCAGCACCCGATGAGGCCTATGTGGTCCACCCCAGAAGGGACTGGATGAGCAGCCTCCTGCACCCCATTTAAGCCAGGACTCCACTGCCTTTCCTCAAAATTATCCTTCTCTGCACTCTGCCTACACGACCTCTTCCTGAGTGTACCATCTCTAAACTTAGTTTCGCTCTCCCCACATGTGGTTTTGAATTCTTTCATGGCCATAGTCAAGGGCTGATGAAACCCATAACCCAGAAACATCTAGGAACCCCCAAACCCAGAATCAGAATCTTAAAGGGAGTGAGATTCAGCTAGTGAGAGTAGGATGAAGGTGGACGGCGGCGGTGGGGAGAAGAGGTGAAGAGTGCTGCATGCAGGAAGGGGCCAGAGGCTGAGGTCCACCAAGGCCACGCCTGGGCTGCACTGCTCAGTGTGCCCCCACTCAGCGTCAGCAGCAGACAGCAGCGGCTGGGGTGGGGGTGGGGTGGCAGCCTTTCTGGTGTGCCCAGGAATCTGGGCTTTGTCCTGATGGCAGCGGGAGCCTTGGAAGCATTTGGCAGGAGAGCAGTGTGATGCTGCCCTCGGGCGAGCATGCCGGTGCAGCAAGGGCACCCGCACAGGAGGCCCTTCACGGGGACAGAGGTTCTGATGGTGGCTCAGCACAGCGTAGTCAGGGGAAAGGAGATGCATGCAGGCTACTTCACAGATAACACTTCACAGCTCCACGAAGTTAACTCCATGACTATTATTCAGGGGGCATTTTGCACTTCTCAGGAGACATCTGGCAATGTGGAGGTGAGACAGCCTGGCTAAAGGAAACTCTGAGCTGGAGGGTGAGTTGCCCCAAGTCCTGCTGAAACAGGTGGACTCACGGACTGGCGAGTGCTGGCCAAACACTTGGCCCATCGCACTGACCACGAGGCGCCACGCTGGACAGAAAGCTTTAGATCCTGACTAGTGATTTGCTCGCTTGGAGGGTAATCTGTCTGCGCATGCCCCGGCGCAGCCCAGCCCAGCCCAGAACAAGCTGGGATGCTGCTGTCCTCCTCTTCATTCGTGCACTTACTCTTAAATATCAACTCCTCCCGTCAAGGGGCCAGGCTATAGTCTCCCTTCCACACACCTCCTCATGCATGATAAAGCCTGGCCTCGTTCAACTATACCTACCTAGTGCTTTCTGGTGAATTCTTTTCCTAGAGGGCAAAGGATCTACTCCTTTGGGTCAGGGCCTGTAATAAACTGTCACAACTGGGGTGGGAGCATCTGTAGGAAGGTAGTTGGGGTGCTGACAGTTGGGGTCCTACAAAGAACACAATGGCCTCCGAAGGGTAAGTGAAGATCGCTCTGGCATTTGCACCGCTGGCCTCTGTCGCTATGACCTGCAGCCCTGAATGCAGGCGGCTCTTGGGAGTGTGGGCTCAGCATACACATGCCTGATGGGCGCACCTGGAGTATGGTGTGGGCGCGCCTAAGTGCACACCTGAGCCTGGAGGCTGAGCATATAAGGGTGGCAGAGGACGGTGCGGCGAAGAACAGCAGTGGAGAGACCAGAAGAGACTGCCAGAGAAAGCCCAAAGAGTAAAGATACTCTCAGCACCTCGGCCCCCCCGAGCCTGCTTGCCTCACTACAACTGGTGGAGCTTTCATTAAAAGTCAAAAAGCCACTGAGGGCTCCTGGACTCTCCTTTACCCGCCTGCCTGGACCCATAGAGAACCTGCCCCGTGCCTTGCTGGCACGACACCCCCATAGCAAAGCATTAAACAACACAAATGGCAAGAGTGATGAGAAGCCCTGGGTGATGGGGCTGTGGACAGGAAGCCTGTCCATCCGCAGGGTTGGGAGACCTTGGGTGGGCTGAGGGAGAAGCTGATGCCAGAGAGAGGGAGGTGGCAGCAGTGGAGGGAGATGGTGAGAGGAATAGGGGCCAACGGCCAGTGTAGGGTGAAGCTTTTACACCATTAGCCGCTGAGGCTATCACTGTGGCCTTGAGCATGTCAAAGCAGAAGGCGCGTGGGTGTAGGGCACGTGTCTGATTGCAGACACTTGCGGTGTGGGTGCGCGTGCAGGTGTAAGTGTGCACACCTCAGCGTGGAGATGGGCTAGAAGCTGCAGTAGCAGCAGCAGTGGGAGGATGAGCAGTAAGACTATAGAAGAGGCAACGCAAGACAACACATGAGTGAGGACACCAGAGAGAGCCCAGAGAAAGAGCATATCGGCGGGGAGGGGCTGGGTTGCCTGCCTGCTTCCCAGCTCCCCCATGCCTAGTCCATGCCTGCCTCCTTTTATGTCTGCCTCCCACCTGGTGTGCCTGCGTACCGGGCTCCCTGAGAGAGCATTAAAGCAGAAAAATCCACTGAGGGCTCCAGGACTCTATCTGTCTGCCGGAATGACAGTGAACCTGCCTTGTGTGTGCGGACACCACAGCCAGTAGTGCGCGGTGACCTTGTTCACAGCGGAAGCTCGTGCCCCGCTGGGGAAACTGAGTGTGGTGCCAGCACAGATGGGTCAAGGAGGCGTCCTGGAGCCCTCGGTGGCTTTTTTAGGCTTTTATTATAGAGGCGACCAGGTACACGGCAGGCCGGGGTTCCCAGGGGGCCAGGAGGCTGGCAGGCCTTCTAGCCCCCAGCAAATCTTCACTCTCTGGGCTCTCTTTTCCCCTCTCTTCCCTTTTTTTTCCTCTCCACTTGTCTTCTGCTGGTGCCCTCGTGACGCCGCCCTTATATGCCCCTGTCTCAGCCCAGGTGCACCCACTTGCGCATGCGCACTTAGGCATGCGTGCAGGACCTCAGGTGTCCATCATCACACCAATGGCGGGAGGGTGGAAAAGCCTGATCACTTTTCCTTTTGCCCTACGCTGAGGCATGGGAAGTTGAGTCCCTTCTTTGCTGTCATGCAGCTAAAATGTGGCAGAGCAAGGTGGACAGCTGCTTCCCTAATGTCAGGCCACCACTCTTACCACTGTTCTCTGTGATCTTAGGACTCAAGTCAGGGCTCCTGTGCTCTGCTCTGAAGGGCTGGGAACGAAGAGGCAGCCCTGGGCTGACACCCAGCAGGGCGCCAACGTCTAGGGAGGGTAGAAAGGTGGGGGAGGCCTTTCCTCACGGAGACCTTTGCCTGTGGACTCCTCTCCCCATCCGGGTAGCATTTTCCAGCCATTCACCATCATAGATACCTCTGGACTTCAGAGACAGATCCCTTCCGCCTCCTTCAAATCTGGCCACAACTGGAGCCTCAATTCCATCCTCCACGGGGCAAACACAGGGGACATCCTGGGGAACCACCTTCTGCTCTGACAGTAGCTAATGATGTGTGAGCCACTGTTGTAAGGGCTTTACCTGTCCGTCCTCACTGACTCCTCATAGCAGCCCATAGCACAGGTGCTGTTATTCATCTCATTTTACAGATGAGGAAACTAAGGCACAGAGAGGTTCAGGGACTTATATAAGATCACACAGCTTGTGAGCAATGGTGGAGTCAGATATTCAAAACACCTATTTCTCATATATGGTTTCCATGTAAAATTTCCAGCACAGTTCTCAAAGCCCTTAGAATTTCTCAGTGTGGAGAGTGATGAAGGTGTCTCTTGTTATGTTAATGAAGGTAACTTTTAAAAAGCACCAGAGAAGGAGGGTTGGGGGTTGGTTGCCAGGGAACCTAACCTAAACAGAGGGCGGTACCGGATTTCCAGGGAAGAGAGAGGGGCTAGAGGTAGAGTTCAATTGTCAATGGCCAATTATTTAATCAGTCATGCCTGTGTAATGAAGGCTCCATAAAAGCTCCAAATGAGGGGCTTCAGAGAACTTCCAGGTTGGTGAACAGGAATATTTTGGGAGGATGATGCGCCTGGAGAGGCACAGCTCCCCTAAACCTTGCCCCTTGCTCCTCTTTATCTGGATGTTCCTCAGTTATGCCTCCTTTGTAATAAATTGGTGATCTAGTGAGTAAATGGGTTTCTTGAGTTTCGTGAGTCACTGGCAAATTAATCAAACCTGAGGAGAGTGTGCTGGGGTCCTCTGATTTATAGTCAGTCAGCCAGGAGTACAGATAACAATCTGGGCTTGTGACAGTCTAAGGAGTCTAAGGAAGGGGTCAGGGAACATCTGACCAGTAGGCAGTCGGTCACACAGAGCGCAGGGCTGTGACGGGCATTTGAAGTGGAGAACTGTCTTGTGAACCCTTGACCTGTGGAATCTAACGCTGTCCCCAAGAGATAGCGTCAGAGTTGAGCTGAATTTGTGTACACCCTGTCTGAGAATTGCTTGTTGAGCTGGGGAAGCCTCCAAACGCCGTCTTTGGAAACTGGCTCTAGAAACGGTGTTCAGCTGGACTTGCTCCACCTTCAACCCACAGCATCTTCATTCTGATGCACTGCTCCCTCCAACCCTGGTAACAGAGCAGTGCCCCTCCGGACAGCCAGGAGCCCCCTGAGGGGCAGTCAAAGCCATCCCACACAGGGCTGCTGAACCACCGGGTTGCCCCCAGAAACTCAGGGGTGGGGTTGTGAGGGAGCAGCAACAGCAGCCTCTAAACTGCCTGGCCGGAGCATGAGAGCCACAGGACACAAGTGAGAGCCACCCCAGGGGGTGCCTTGGGGAGGTCCTGAGCACACCCCGCCCCAGACCTGGGTTCCCTATCCCACCACTGGCAGCACAAAAGCGGTTTCACAGCTGTCCTGAATTGTCTCTTGGAGGAGAGATGACCTGGGGCTGTGGACAGAGGAACACCAATGATGCTGTGGGAGCGGAACCCCAAGGGTTCATCTCCAGCCCATGAGCTCCCTCCCACCCAGGGTTTGGGGCTGCCTAAGAGGCCATGTTGGGAAGCTGAGGCTGAGAACCACAGGAGTCCCTGAATGTCCCTGTCCAGGAGCAGCGTGTGGTAGGTAGCACTGTCTCAGTGTTTTCTGGAATCCTCTAAATTCTGAACCGCGTGTGCACTGAGGTGGTTTGCTGCCACTAGCACTGCCACTCCCCATCAAGCAGCTCTCTCAACTGACCCCACTGACCTCGGCACAAATGCTCCTGGCTGGGTGGGGAGCTCGAGCTTCGGAATCAAGCTCCAGCCTTGTTCTTCAGCCCACGACGACACAGATTCAGACCTGTATGCACTCAGGCCCTGTTGCCCAAGCCTCGAATTTCTGCACTGTGGGATCAGACCAAGTGGGCCATTGCTTGCCCCACCCCCACACTCAGGACAAAGGAAACTTGTGCCCCCAGCCCCCATTTTCCTCTTGTAGTGACCCTGCAGTGTTGTCTCCTAGGGAAACCACGAGCTCTAGAGGATCAGAACCCAGACGAGGGGGCTGGGCACCTGGGGAGAGCAGGGCTACATGAAGGGACCAAGATCTCCAGCCCAGGGGTAGGTGGGGTCCTGCAGACCCAGATGCAAGTCTAGGGTCTTGCTCCCCAATCGCTCTGTGCCCTTGAGCCAGTCCCAGCCCTGCTCAGTGTCCCCAGCAAAAATTCTCCAAGACTCGAGTATTTTCTTACAACCTCCTGGTGGTGGTGGTTAAAAGGCAAATTCTCCAGCCTGGCCCCAAAGAGACCGGTCTAGGATTCAATCTGGGAATCTGCACTTCAACCATTTTCCCAGCAGCTTCAGGTGCCAGCTCCACTTTGTGGGCTGGCTCCCGGGAGCACTGATTTAAGTCAGCGGGAAGGAAGAGAAAGGCTCAGGCAGGAGTGAAGGTGTCTGGGCAAGAGGCCACGCGGGCTAAGCCCATCTTGTCCATCGTTCTGGCAGAAACGCAGGCGCAGCGGATCCTGCCCTCCCAGCTCGGACCTCTACAAAGGCCTTTTGGGCCTGGGAGGTATCACACACTTTGCTTTTCACTTTTTCTCTTTTCTGCTTTTCTTCTGAAATTCTAATGTAGTTTACTACACGCTCCACCCCGCTCCGCCCCAAATTTCTTCTCCCTTTCCCCCCCCGATTTTAGGGAAACTTTGAGAACCAGTATATTTTGTGACAACCATTCCCTTCCCTGCCCGGTCAGCTCCAGCCACGAGAAAGCTACTGCTACCAGGTCCACCCAGGCTCAGCCGCCCATCCTGCCCTAGAAGGCAACTTCCACCGGAAGAGGGAGGTAGAGAGGGGTCAACCCCAGGTCGACCCAAGCCCACTGCCAATGAGAACACAGGTCCTGGGTCCTGATGCTTCCCATTGTGGCCTTGGGGAATGTGCTGCTCTGGGCCTGTTTTCTCATTGATAAACAGGTTTTTGACAGCACCAGCGTGTGTCGAGCATTTAGCATGGACCAGCTTCTGTCCTAAGTGTTTTCTGCCTTCAGACCCATATAGCCCTTATACCATCCCTGCGGCACAGACACCCACCACCTCCCCAGTTTATACGTGTGGACATGAGACACAGCGAGGCAGAGTCCTGCCACGGGCTGCTGCTGAACGAGCCGGTGCTGTAACCGACACTGGCGGCAGGGCCCAACTCAGCCTTGCCCTGCTGCCTGGGTCCTCCCGCCCACGAAGGAGTGGAGAATTAGAGGGCCACTCGGAACACTACCTGTGCATTATAGCTGTTGCTATTGCTTTCCACCCTCTCTTTGTCCTCCAAAGCAGGATTTTCAGCCTGGGTGAACCAGGGAAGTGAACCCACTCTTGGCTTTATCTCCGTGGGGGTGGTGAGAATAGCTGAGAACTGCATGTGATGGAACCGCAGCAATTCTCCATTTCCACCCTGGCTATACTTGCATCAGAATAGCAAACCAGGCATCACACTTTTCAGGTCTCTGAGTTCTTGGCTGTTGGAGCAGCTGGACAACTCTTTTGCCCGCTTGCTTTCCGGAGAACAGGGTTGATGGGGGAGGGGTGCTTCTCCTCAGCTTCCACATTGGAGCTTGGCTTGGCGGGATCTGGGGAGAGCCCCAGAGGGTGGGAGGTGGAGGGCAGGAGGGCAGGGGTGGGTTGGCCACTGGAGACAGAGGCTGTCTGCTTCCAAGTGGGAACTCCCAGGAGCTCTATTCTTAGGGTGCTTTCTGTTGCTTTTAACTTTGACATCTTCTAGAAGTTACCCTGCACAAAAGCAACCCTGCTGTGGCAGTAATTTACATGTCACGTCACTTGCACAGAACAAGGTCCACCCCCTTCAACCCACTCCTGCTCGTGTACCTTCCCCAGCCCGCCCTGCAAAAATGGCTTCTGCATCATTCTAACTAGCATCCTTCCATACATTCACAGGAGAGTGAAAGTGATGTGCAAATGGACAGGAGAAGGGGGTCAGGGATGGGCTGGGGTGGGGGGGCGGCAGAGGGAAACTTTGGTTAAATCCAAGCTGGGAACTTCCCAGATTCCAGATTGGGCATTGCTTCCTCCAAGCAGCGGTCCGCATTGCCATGGCAACAGCCCAGCCGTGGCGGTGAAAGCCCCAGCTCCCCAGGCGGGCACCACTTACCGTGATGGTGCTCTCCTTACTCTGCTTTTTGCCGGGAGATGAGGGTCCCAGGTTCTGGGGAGAGAGGCAAGAAACATCATCAAAGCTGTTCTCCATATTGGACATCTTTTTTCATTCGGGTTCCCCGAAGGTGGAGGGATTGGTTCAAAGCCCCGTGCTGGGGAAGTTCAGAGATGCTCAGACTCTGTTAACTCCTAAGTCACCATATTCCGGGACAGGGCAGGCAGAAGGACCGCTGACCTGTCCTGTCTGAAGGGGAGCTAGAAGCAGCCCCCAGCACAAGCTTGGAGGGAACTGCTTTAAACCAGGTCTGCCTCCTCTTTCCCCAGTCTGTGATTTGGGGAGTTAACCCCTCAGCTGCCCTCTGCTGGTAAACACTTCTGCTCATGTTGCCTGAACCTGCAGAATCCACACAGGAACAGAGAGTTAAGCCCAAATGAGGCCACCACCTCCTGGTACCGAGGATTCGGATTCAAACATGACATCTTATCCTGAGTGCTCTGGGTCCAACATACCAAACCTGAAATGTGTGCGACGAGTTCCGGGGTGCTTAGCCACCTCCATGATTTGCTGCTTCCCCAACTCTGAGAAGTGGGAGGGATTTCTCAGTTATGTTTCCGCTTCCATTCAGTCTTCGGTTTGCCTTTTTATGCTTTCCCAGTGCCAGTGAGAAAACCCATAGGAGAGTTCTGGTATGGAAAATTAAGGACCCCCACTCAAAAATGCCACAGTTGTCGTAAGAGCCTGTGACCTTAAAGGGAGGGTCAGTTCTGGGTCTTTGTTAACCCGCTACACTGGGAACAGAAGTTTCCAAGCTAGATGTGTGATGTCCACCCCTGCCCGTGTCACACAAGAGACAGGATGAAAGCTCACTCCCAGGGCACGAGTGACCACTGTATGTGCGTGCTGGGGCGCAAGCCCTATGGAAGAAAAAGCCATCAGGACTTCACAGGTGAAGGTGCGGGGAGCATAGAGGCTTCTCTGACAAGGGAACTAGTTCCCTCACCCCTTGACACCAGGGTCCACCCCTGGACCCCGGATGAACATGGTTTCAAGAACCCACCTGCAAAAACAGGGACCCACCAGGCAAAACAGGGAAGACGGCCGAGTCCCTGTTCATGGTCTCGTCACCCCCTTTCTCCCATACAAGCCTGCTTGAGCAGGTAAGTGAAGTCAACGGATGAGGACCCATGTCTGCCTGGCTAGCAGGAGCCTTCCAGATCACTCAGTCCACAGACCAGAAAGGAACACAGTAGCCTTGACAGCCTGCTGAGGAACTTCTTTGAGCCTCATTTTCACCACCTGTTAACCAGTGGTCCTCAAGTTTTGGAATGCACCAGAGATCGCTAAGGAATCTGCCCAGAACAGAGCCCTAGCCACACCTTTCAGACTTTCTGATCCAGCAGGTCTCAGGTGGCCAGTGCCTTTGATGTAGGCTCTGGGAACCTGCCCTGGAGACACAATGATCTACACTGTGTCCTACAAAGATCACCCAGTGTCCCTCAACACCACCCCCTTCCCAAACTCTAACAGCCCTGACGGATCTGGGATAAGGACAAGCTTGTGACCAATTACAGCTTCCTCAGATGTATTCAGCATAACCAACTCATTCAGCTCACCTCTTATTCAGAGAAAACTTGGACCTCCCCAAGCTATCAGTCCTGCCAGGGCACTTGCCCAGATTGGGGTGTCTGGGAGGAAGGCAGAGAGAGGGTGCAGGGCTGGAGCCCAGGTGCTGCTCACCAGGAAGAGCCAACTGCACAGCTCTCTTGCAGATTCATTTATCAGAGGTGCTGGCCAAGCAAGTACATTCCCAGAAGGGCAAAGGGCGTCTTTGAGATGGATGCTGCAGTTAGCAGGAGTCTCCATTGTGCATCCACATCATCATCACCAGCACCACCATCAGCACAAGCACTGCTCCCTCTAGCCCACCAGGAAGGCAACCAGTGCCTGGACATCTTGACAACAGCCTTCGAGTCTACATCTTGACGCTGAGGAGGAGGACAAGGAGGCTGTTGACCAGAAAGGAAAAGTCTACAGATGCTTCGGTCACTGGACACTTTTAATGAGACAGATACCAGGCTAACCATGGGACATTCTTTTTTTTTTTTTAAAGATTTATTTATTTATGCACACAAGCACTGGGGTACAGGCCAGAGGTGCGGGGGGGGGGGTGAGAGGATTCACCACAGAGAGCAGGGAGCAGAACAGGCAGATCAACGGAAGTACACTGCTGAGGGGAGCAGTGGGCACAGCAGGAGA